>CAEMYA010000186.1:5099186-5126879 GCA_903131615.1 Diplodus sargus | reverse complement strand
GTCGGGTAAGACAACAGAACCAGACAGACGCTGCAACAACCACTTAATGTTTCTGCTTAATGCACAATTTACAACAAGTCATGAATGACTTAAGTTAAGTTTCTCCTCAATGTAACAATGTTTAAGATTCAAAGGGATTCGTCTGAGGTTGGTGGAGACAGTGTGGACACACCACATGGAAATCAGACAGCGTGCAGGCTAATTTGTTATTCCGGCTGTTGTAGCTTCTTGTTTGCTTTATGGAGGATGCAGTTGTGTAGGCGGACCATCAGTGTGGTACATGACACATGTGTGTACACACTGCTTACAGAACGTGACCACATGCGGCCCAGACCGGCTCCGAATGCGGTCTGAGTGATCGGATCACAAATGCTTGCTGAAGGTGTCCTGAGGTGTTCACACCTGCACTCAGAGCTGTCCACGCGTGATCGGATCGCTCTGGACATCCGGTCTGGACGGGGTCAGTGGCTATTCTTGTATCTGGTATTTTGTTTTGAGGGGGATTTCTGGACTTCTGCACAGACGCCTCGATGATTTATCTAGATTAAAAACACCACTGACTGTTTGTCTGGATGAACATCAGCATCCCAATGGCAACACAATGGCAGCATCTCTTAATTTTCTACTATTATCAGGATTCTTTACGTCATACTGTCACAGGTAATCGATTACTCGATTACAAAACATCATTGGAAAGCATCCAAAGCAGTTTCCATCAAACAGACGAGATGCTTCTAAATGCTTGTTAGGTCGTAACGACCAGTTCAGGACCTCCATGTACTCGGTTTACTGTCACACGAGACTCATATTAAATCACAGCACTGTGCGTTAGAAAAACTTCACCCCATCAAACCAACACATCTCGTTTGACGCAGACATACAACCTGAGGAGGCGGAGCTCATTGTTGGATCAATAATTCCTGTCCAACCAACTTAAATATTGAGTTTCAAGGTTTCTGCTGTCGTTCTGGTGTGATACTGTAAATTAAAGTGTTTCCATGTATGAGCTACACTTCTGAATCTGTCCTTACTTATCATTAGTGACTCAAGTATTTAAGTACAGTTCTGACACACTTGTACTTTACTTGAGTAATCACATTTTATGCTTCTATACCAGAACATTTCTAAAGAAAATGTGGGACTTTTTTGACACTTTATACATATAAAATATGTGATATTCTTACATGTTAGGATACAATATCATACATCTGATCTACCCAGTCAAATAAAAACTATCTTTAATTGGTTCCACAATGAATTACAACAATTAAAACACATTTCTTTCTCATTGGCCTGACATTTACACACTTTAAACTTTTACACTGGATAAAGGGAAATGTTGTATCTGCTCCTGAGTACTTCTTCTCAGAAATATACTTCCATCTCTGCTCCTGCTGTGCTGTGAACCAACCAGGAGACATCCACCATTTAAACCAAGCACACAGATCCAACAGGCACCTGTCCACCTGATGAAAACAACATTCATGCTGCTTCTCTTCACACAAACCTCTTGTTCTGATCACAGTGATCGACAGTGTTTCCCAGCTGGTGTTATTAAAACCGCAGCGTTATTGTCCTCATGTCATGTTACACAAAGATTATTCATGTAATCTCTGTGCTGAGACTCACCTGGCCTCTCAGATCCGACTCACTTGTTGTTGTTGTTGTTTTCTTCCTTCTATCAGAGTCCAGCCATGAAGAACACACCGCCGGAGGAGCTCGTTTCATTCAGACACGCAGTTTTTGTTTTTTCTTTACTCGTCGCTGTGTCGAGAGAGAAAAAGAAGTTTGACGACGCAGAAAGTGAACATGGAGCCGTGTCGGTGTGCGGCTCAGCGTCAGGAGGAGGACGAGGACTCAGACATCTGCTGCTGAGCCGCCGGGCTGGACTTTTATCTGTCTGCAGGCTGAGAGGAGGCGGCAGCGCCCCCTGTCGGCAGCACGTCACACTGCACCCACACCTGGGCGTGTTTGTTTGTAATATTCACATTACATCTTCAATACTTAAAAAACAAAACAAAGAAGAAGAAACACATTTTAGAGGTCTGCTAAATGAAATAAAAAATAAAAACCTGCACTTACCTCGACATTTAATTTGATCTACCTCAATATTTTATCGTATTTTATGTCATAACTACTAAGCATTTTATTGTATATAGTATTCTATTGTTAGGGACGCTGTATTCTATTGTCTTTGTTATATATTGTATGTAGTACTTTATTGTATTTTATATATTTTTATTGTTTTTGTACTGAATGTACCTGCTGACATGACTGAATTTCTCCACAGGGATTAATAAAGTTATCAATCTATCAATCCCTATCTCTATATCTATATCTACTTCTCTATCTCTATATCTCTCTATCTATCAGTAGAACATTTGACATTTCTAAATTGTCAATTTAATGTTAATGTCAAGCCACCTCATTTTGTGAATGTAAATGGTAATAAAATTAATCTAATCTGGGGGTAAATTGGATTTAGGATGAGTAGAATATCAATCTTTGTGAGAGCGACGTCCCCGAACTCTAACCCGTCTTTTTGTTAAAGCAAAGTCTGAAAGGTATTTTCTGTAAATCAATGTTTAATAATTTCTCCCCCACAATCACAAAAAGGACATAAGTTGTTTACAAACCAACAAATATTATCTTTCACAGTGTCGTACCAATGTGCAATATTGAACAGAAGGCCCTGCATTCAAAACTGTACTTGAGTTTGTTATATTTCAAAACTACAAAGAAAAAGAAGTTCATCTTTTTTGTTTTACATGTCTCAGTAAAAGAAGCACAGCCGTAAATACTAAATTCAGTTTCAGCATCCTGTATCGGTGGTGCTGACTCACCGTCACGCCGTCTTACTGGAACACTGGAATAGAGCGTCTTGTTAATGTTATTAGGAACAGCTGTGTTGTTCCTTCTGTGGAAAGGACGATAAGGATATCAGATGTGGCTTTTCCTTTATGAAATCATAACTGGAATCAAAGCAGGAGCCAGGAAGCCAAAACCAACATGCTGCCTGATATCACAGCACAGCAATCGTCTCTCAAAGCTGCTGAAATAATGGTAGATATTACAGCTTAAAGGGCTTCTGAAGTACTGAGACACAAAGATGTGATTAATGAACAGTGAATGAAGTCTCGTCGAGCCACACAGGGTTTTTTTTTCCAGTTATTCTGGCTGATCAGACCTCCGCTCAGATTTAAGCTCGGTGGAGCCACGCTGGTAATTATTTACAATTTCATATGAAGTTTCCATAATCAGAGAAACTAAGAAAGGTGAAAGTGAACTTTGAGTCTCGGTCTCAAAGTTTAAACAAGCCAAACAATTCAAAATCAGTGAAGCGTGTGTGGGTTTAATTTTAAAAGGATCTAATTCTTAATCCTTTTAAAAGAGATTCTCCATCTCTAAGTTTATTGTTCAATTACATTAAATACCTCTAAAATTACAACTCTTTAATTAAGCATTTCAACAAACATTAGTGACACATTGTACAGAAAAATATAAATAAAAATACAAATGTTTGACTGTGTTGTAGTGCTTAAAATGACATTATTGTCTCACTTTGCTCCAAGCTTAAGACAAGAATCTAAAACATAACACTGTCTCTTAACCTCAGTTCTGCTTCTTTGTCATCCTACTTAGGTTGTTGTTATGCAAGTTTATAGTGTGTTATAATTAGTAATAAATGTTTCCATCTTAACAATCAGTTACAATAAAACAAGTCACCACAGCTCAGCTGCCATAAAGTGAGCATGGGGCATTCAGGGCCCCGTGGAGGTTTCACTGTTATTGTTAATAAAGCAGCTTTACTTCTTCCTGTAACTTTCACTATCCACCTGTCATCTATGTTTAACATCAGATTGACTTCACTGCCATTCAAACGTTACATTTTTCTAGACAGTTTACAGAAACGTAACACAAACTGCTCAGAAACAACAATCGCATAATAAAATAAAAGTTTTCTTAATGACATTGTTCCCGACAGTCACTCTTCAGCCACCTTCCCGGTGATCCTGTAGGTCTCTGTCGGGCCGCGATCTCCACACGTCAGCCGGCTCTCCAGCGTATCTGTCAACAGCAAACACAACCTCAGAGAAACATCCGCTGCTGCGGAACATGTCGGATGCCTTCATTTGTTTGTATTTGATTATGAAGTCGGGATGCGACAGACCTGTTTGTAGACTGTCCGCTGACTTGTTCCTGTTGCGTTTGTGGGAGGGAGCGTAGAGGAAGATGATGGTGAAGACGTACAGGTTCCACATGCCGTAGACCCCGGTGAGAAAAGCACTGTGGACCTGGAGAGTGTAGTCTCCGCAGTGCCAGTGGCCTTCACTGACCTGGTGAAAAGTGAGAAAAGTCTGAATATTTTATCAGAGCCTAAACGTGATGATCATAGAACCAGCAGTGAGGATTTACATGTCGATCAATAGAGAGGAAATACTTACTTGATTTAATATGAAGGAGACGACAGTCATGGCAGCACATACGAGAGTCACCAGCATCAAAAACTTGAACCTGAAGATGATTCCCTGAAAACCAAGAGTGGAAAAACATCCTGGATGTTGTTTCATCTACTGTATAAAACATTTGTATCCCAATATTTCACTTTTCACTCGTGATTCAGAGGTAAAAACAAAGAAATCAAACCTTATAACGCAGTCTTCTGGCCTCTGGCATCGCAGGAAGCTGCTGTAATTTCCCACCGATGTTCCTGAACACACAAAGCACCATGGCACACAGGGAGAGAAAGTACAGACCGACAGAGATCCCTGCCACGATAATGAAGGTAATCTGTGATGTGAGTCAAGGGAAAAAGCAAAGACAGCCACATTTAACGTAAGTTCTTCTCAGGCAAGATTATATGTTTTGTAATACAGTATAAACATCTGAAGGATACAGCCAGCTTTGTCCTAATTTCTGACGCCCAAACGCTGTAGAAAGGGTTGGCCAGATGAACCCCCCTTTATAAGAAATAAAGAACATTCATATTTAAAAGAAAATATATAACCACAGTATAAAAATGTTTTATCAGAGCAGCTGTGTCGTTACCTTTCACTCAGGTCAAATATGAGGAGAACAGAAGAGCAGAACACCACCAGCCCGACCTGCCACCAGTACGCTGACAGACGGTTCCTCTGACTCTGGTCCTAAAGGGTTTGTTGTTGAAAGAAATTAATGATGAATTTTCTGGACAAATGGGGAAAAGGGTAAAAAGGTGCTGACCATGAGGTGTTCGCCACAGAAGATGATCCAGAAACAGAAGAGCGTTGAGTAGAAGACGCCTTGCTGAACGTCCTCTAACAGCAGCATCCACGTCCACTCGAAGCCCAGAGAGAGCCACTCCAGGGGGGCGTTCAGGAACATCATGGAGACCCCCAGAGCAAAAATCACCCTGTACAAGGCGAGCACATACCGTAGTGACTTACACTTAAAAAATGGCTCTTAAAAGAGCAGCAACTTTGCGCTGCAGGCACAGTTTTGACCTGGTTCCAGCTGGCAGATCTTGCACTTTGGATCGAGCATTTTTTCATTTCCCCTGCTCTCCACGTGGCCCCCTGGAGCCCTGTGTACCTCTTAAAAGCACAACAGGAGGCTGTGAAGTGCGTTTGGCTTTTTAGTTTCAACTTAAGAGCAATGGAGCTGTTGTTATGTAACTTCACTCTACTTTCAAACAAAGAAGCATTAAAACATCTGAAGCCTGTAAAGATGCACAGATGTATCCATGTATTATTATAAACTGATCATAACTTATTTAATATTGCACACTTCAGGCACACTTTCATATGTTTGTGACTAAACAAGCGAAGCAGTTATTGGTTGGATAAATACATTAAGCCGCTCTTTGCCTCGACACAAACCTTTCCAAAAGGACTGGAGGTCTTGCCATGAGGCCGATCCGGTGCCAGTACCAAACCGTCGCCCCAAATATCCAAGGACTGTACGCAGTCTTCATGCTGATCCACACTTTAGTGAAGCCTCCATTCTGGTGGATGCCCTGAAGAGAGGAGGGACTTTAAACACACTCCGCCTTGGATTTAAATCAAATCTGAAGAATTGCACTCACCACTATTTGGATGTCCTTTATTTCTCCGATGCCGGCGTTCACCGTGTCATTCACAGGCAGACGCAGGTTCACCAAAAAATACTTGTGCGCCACACTTCCCAGTTCCAGGAGCGGGACGGGGTCACAGTGATAAAAGCGGCCTTCATTTTCATACGTCTGCAAACGTACAGGCCGTTATCAGTTAATAAACAACATTTGGTATCAGTTTATTTGCATGTATTAGATGCTGTCACGCAGGTTTACCTTGGCGACGGCAAACGTGCATCTGAGAGGTCTTTGCTCCACTGAGTGAAACTTTGTGGTCCACTCAGACTTTAAATCATCCCTGTAGGCCAGACCGGCATCGATAGTGATGGTAACATCATCCTCTACACAGACAAGGGACACGATTCGGTTCAGTAAGATTATATCCTACATTATATTCATATTTCTGATCAGGACTCGGCTCTTACCGATCTGATTGATCATTTTGAATGCAATGTCGAACTGCAGCACAGCCAGCATGTACTGAAACCAGGGGCTCATCTGCTGGTTGGGAAGAGGTATGTGCACAGCAAAAACAATGTCGTTGGCGTCTAGCATTTTGGCCAGAGGCTCGTCGAAGCTGCGCACCTGCTGGCAGCGATTTGACCCCCACGGCACGAGCCAGTCGCGTGCCCGGTGGCGATTAATGCATTTGGTGGCCAAGTAGCGAATGGCACTGGTTGGCTTGGGAGCTACAGGAAAAAAGGGGGGAATAATCCAATCAGAGACGTGTGGTTTGAGTTATATTCTGTGAGGTTCTGACAGAATAATCTTATCTTATCACACAAGCCAGTTCAAATTAACAGACAGTAATGAACAACAATTACACAAAGCAATAAAACTGTCTACTTACCAATTAATGCTCCAACCATGATGGAAAGAATTTGTAAAACAAGAATAAAGAAAGCCAAGAAAGCCAGTTTCTTAGTGCTCATATTCTCTATGATTGCTCCCGACATTTTTATAGGATGATCTGGAACAGTGACACTCAAGACTACAAGCCCGTGTTCCCAGTGAGGTAAAGTGCTCCTCCGCCGCTAACACACATCTGAGACTCCCACGAGTAACAAATCACTGTTCAACAGAGCGAGTGCAGGAGGGGGAGGGGGTGTGTTTAGATTCTGAACAATAATTTGAAGCCGTATGATTAAAAAAACAAAAACAAAACCGTTGTCTATAAAACATGATTCCTTTATTGCTTAAAGAATACAACGTTGTAGCATAGGCGAGTGAATGTGTGTCACAACTAGGTTACTTGTCTTTACACTGAGGTTTGACCACAGTCACAATGCAAATGTTTGATACTGCACCCGAAGGGGGGGTAAGGGGAAATAACAAATTCAGCCTGGATATCAAAGCATCTTACAAAGTCAAAGGTTAATAATCCTTAACATTGTTTACGCCGACCTGGCGTCAGCGACGGGAATCACAGTAGCACCTACACCTTTAAAAACAAGAAGGGAAAAAAAAACAAAAAAACACTAACTGAGCTGTTAGTCGGTCATCGATCTTTGGTTCTATGAGACAAAAATATTCTGTTTCAGAAAGGTGTGGCTAATTATCAATACTGTGTGTGGTTTAAGGGAGAAAGAAAAATGCAACGTAAAGTATCTGAAGGTGCTAAAATTAAACAAAATGTCAATTTATTCCTATACTTAACCAAAAAATTCCAATATTCAACGACCTCCCAACAAGATCTTGTGTTGAACAAATATACCAATGGCGGCAGGGAGGGGGTAAAGAAAATAGTCTCTGTAAAAATGACCATCAAAACCACAAGAAAGGAGAAATCCGCTGCTCTGAAGTTATTCTAGAGCAGCTCTCCTAAACCACCGAAAGTGATCTAGTACAACGGATAACAGAAGCTATCTGGTGCAGTACCTGAAGGAGCAAACACTTGCTGCGTTATCACCAAAAAATTCACTGACATATCCAAGGCAGTGTCTGCCTTCGGTGTGTCCACGTTACATCACATCCAGAAATCTACAAAATTACTCACAACATAATGTCAAGACATAATTCAACAGAAGCAACTGGGGGAGGAGGGAAAGGGGGAATAAGAGATTAATCAAAAAAACTTCACTAACAGCCTCTCAATCCAAATCGTTTTCAGGTACTGGTATCAGAATGTGTGGCTCTCTTGAAATCCCCCTTCATCTCTCTCTTCACTGTCCATTCCAATGTGCATTTCTCATGTTACACTGATGTAATACCAGCGGTCTCATGTCTCTGACGATGACAGCACTGGGAGATTTTGTGCGCCAACACTATCCCAGGAGGGGATTCGGACAAGGTGAACAACGTCCCGGGGATCACATGTCATCCTCTTCGTCTTCGTCCTGAGAGGAGCCGGCCTGCTGGGCGGCGCTGGCAGATGCTGCTGCCATCTGTGCCTGTTGGGCGGCCTGCTGCATCTGTAGCCACTCCTGCTGGGCGAGCTCCGCCTGCTGCTGCCGCGCCTGCAGCAACACAGTCCAACCAAAACCGAGACGTGAGACAACTGAGGAGCTTGTTTGGCGATTACAAAAGGATTGTTGGTGATGAGATCTGATGTCAAATATCATGAGACAAATTATGTAATCAGACATGAGAAAAATGATCACGATACACAACTGAGGCTGAATTATATTTTACATTACATGCTGCAAGAATTGATTATGGTACTGCTGCCAGTTTCCTAGTGTAAGTGCTAAATGAAAGTGCCGTGCATTATCAGACATCGCTGTGCATTTTTAATGTGGATAAAGTAAACATGTTGCTTAGAAAACAACAGCTGAGCAGGCAAACAGGAAATGGCTTTGCTAAATCACAAATGTAAACTTGAGTTGTGTCTTTTATAAAAAGCATTTTCAGGTGCCAAAACAAATTTTTTTCTAAAAGCATGCCCCAAATTATATTAAATTCACATTGTACACTACATATATTGCACAGTATCTAACCCTAACCTGTTATTATACAAGTGTCTTTTGCTTTCATTAGACTATAACCTGTAATTTTTTGCAATTTTCATCCTATAAGATGCACCTGTTCCCTATTAATCGTGACATTGGATATTTAAATGTGTGCAAATACAAATAAATAAGATATTTAAAACAATGTCTGCATTTGTCCAGTTCTATATTGATTCGAAAGGCCATTGGAAATTACATTTTTATCTCCACTAACCACAGAATTGTAATTGTCCCAAACTACAATCGACTTAGCACCAAAGCTTTGTGCTATTATTTCACATTTCCTCAATAACATGACTGTGTATTTTCAAACTGGGAAGGAATCTCTGTGTCTTTGCATTTTGTTTTGGATCACAGTCTGTTTAAATAAAGGTGCTTGTAACATCTCAACTGTGGCTGTGACTAACAACTGAACATTGAGCCCACTCGCAGAAAAAAATAAGATATTAACTGTTATGCATCCCCAGTGTATTCATTCATTTGGAGACATGAACAATTGAGACATGAAAACAGATAGAAATGGCTCCTGACTCAACCGCCAGTGAGCCTTCATTCTCCCAGGAGCTTTTATTTTACGAAGGTTTATAATCAACATTAACTCAATAATGAACACTTACTCAGACTGAAGATGAACCCAAAACTGCACTCTTAAAAATGTGAAATGTCTGGTTTTATAGAAGAGAATCAAACTAATTTTCAATCAACACTGTAATAATACCAAACTTTATTCCATGACTGAATAAATAAGCTGTTCTCTGATGAAAACAAGGTCCTCAGGACACTGCTTCAAGGTAGAAAGGTGGCAGGGTCCGCCAAACATAAACAAAGTGAAACAGGATGACACCCTGCCACCTTTCTGCAGGTCCTGATACTATCACATTCACTGCATTTAACCACACAGAGTCATTTCAAGATGAGTTTGAACTTCTTTTTTTATTCTTTCTCCTACCTTGGCAAATAATTCCTGCTGCTGTCTGAGCAGCTCCTCCTCCGGGATGCCCAGGTTCTCCAGTCGAGAGCTCGCCTTCCTCCTCTTCAGGGCGACAGTTTTACACTCCTGCAGCACGTCTTTCACCTCAGTGATGTACGATGCGAAACCCAGACTCTCAAGGGCTGTGGTGTGAAAGCGAAATAATTAACTCTCTGTGGTTTTAACATTCTTGGCAGGGGAGATGGACACACCCCCCTCTGCAATATCCCCTCAAAACACTGGTCCTCGAGTAAAGACGGAGCAAAGCCAGGACTCACCGTTGATGACATGCTCCGGAGAAATGGTCTTCTTGTCGGACTTGTTGCATATTTCATTGGCTTCTGAGGATATGAGGTGGATGAACTCCGTGCAGCAGTTAACCACAAGCTCCCTGGCGTCGTTAGCCACTCGTACGTTAGGGAGAGTTTCTTTTATCATCTTGTTGATAGCTGCTCTGGGGATGGTGAGGTCGTCGTCGTTTCCAGAGGAAGAAGCCATCGTGGCAGGCATATATGACCACAATCCAAAACAAATGATGGGCAGGGAGGAAAAAAAAAAAAAGAAAGTCTCCGTTCCCTGACTGGGTGGTGAAAGACAGACGTCGACACACCTTCTCGAGTTGATGGAGTTAACGTTTACTCACTCAGTTTCCAAACAACACCAACTTAAATCTCTTCAAAAAATGACGTTTCCTCAATGTGAGCCGTTGGTGCTAGCCCTGCTAACTAAGCTAACAGCGTATATACGTGTTAAAACAACAAAAAAAACGAGGTGCTGTGTCTGCAGTCCACCGCCGCTACACTGAAATGTTACGTGGGAATGAGATGTCCGAGAAACGCTTAAGCACAAACAACAACAAACAAAAAAAACACACAAAACCGTCAATACTGGGGAAATTATGCTCAGCTAGCTAGCTAACAAGCTAGCTAGTAGCTGTGGTCCCTGTCGCAAGCAAGCCGCAACCCAGAAGACAAGTGAAAGCGGAGCTCGAGAGCATGGCTAAAGCTAGGCTAACAATGAACTGCCCCGGACTTAAGTGGCCCAAATAGTTCGGCTGGAGTCGAATAAAGTCGCCACGACACTGCAGGTTATCCTTCCATGCATCGACAATAAGAGCCCAACACGTCAAACAATCTTAAAGGCACTTTAAATGCATTTTTTAATTGTATATTGTGTGTAGCATTAGCTTAATTCTATGCGGATACAGCGTCAAGCCGAAAACCGGAAATGACGTCAACGGGGTGTTTGAGGTGGCACTGCTCGTGCGCACCGCCGCCTGCTGTTCATATAGAGAATTACACGTTTCTGTTTATTTTCTCTTTTATTATGTGTTAATTTTTACTCGATTCTTCTGTTTTCGTTTTTTTTTAAATGTTTTTTTGTGATCAGGGTCCTCACGGAGTCCGTGCGGTGTGAGGCTCAGAGTAAACAGCTGAATCCCAGATTAGGCCCGGTGTAAACAGCCCACATAATCCAGTCCCTCAAACATAATATCCTAGGCTGGTGTCATAACTGGTTTTGCAAAGTAATGCATATCTTTATTGATCTCTTTTAAAATGTTTATAATGCAATGAGAAAAATAAAAATCAACCCCTTAATGATTTGGATTATCCGAACGCTTCATTTGATGCACTGGTTTAGTTGCTGCCCTTCATAGTTTTGCTTACCACACTACTTACATATTGTGTAATATGGAGCTTGGGGGCTTAACGAATTAAGAGAGTTATGGTAGTCAGCTGAATGCGTCAGGGTGGTCTGTGGTTTAAAACCAGCGGAAGGATCTCACATAAAAACAGACACACAGTCACAGTTATCTAGTTTTTATTTGTTCACAGTGATCATTGTGTCATCACAAAGAAGCCCTACAGCTAAAAATAAAACATAGGGAATCTACAGGAAACCTATGCATGGATGAATGTCTCCCTCCAGAAATAACAGAGACGAGTGTGGACTCTTATGAGCTGGCTTTGTCCTTTTCCAAGGTGAAGCTCTTTCGACTTCTCCAGCGCAGCAGTTTGAGGAAGTTCAGACTGGCGTTGAAGACCTTGTCGTGCTCGAACACCATTTTGTAAAACGTGTCAATCGGGAGGTCGCCGTTGGGGTCGGCGTATTTGAGCGTGGTCATCGGGGTGTAAAGCGTGTTTGTCTGATGACGGAAAGGGGGGTCTTCCATGGTGATGATCTTGAGAGTGTGCTGGGAGGAAAAGCACAGAACAAACGTGAACTTAAATCGGTTCAGAACATTTGAAGATCACTTGGAGCTTTCAGGAGAACATAATAACCTCTGCTATGTCCTCAGGAGTCTGTCCGAGTGTTTCGAAGATCTGCTTGTAGTTCTTCAAGTAGATGTTGGTGAACATGTCCGCAGTCACTTTGTCAGCTTTGCTGAGGTCGGTCTTCAAGCCCTCGTCATAGACTTTACGCTCGAACTCTGTTATCACTGGCCCGGGTTCTATCAGGCTGATACTGAGGGAAGACAAGAAGAAACATAATCTTGTTACGTTAAAACGTAACTGAATGCTACAAAGCTAATTCTAGATTTAGTTAGCACCCTGCAGAGCTCTCCCTTTAATACTCGGTTGCGTAATCATACTGTGTTAGCACTTGCCTCAGACCAGAGTGCGCTGTGGTTGTTTTCACTACGACTTATTTTGGCTGGCGTATTTTGGTGGTTACGATTGTGCAATGGGAGTGTGCAGATGTTTCCGACAGAGATAAGCGTCCTGCAGGTATGTTCATGTAAAGCTCTGTTGCTGTTTCTATCACTGAGCTTTGAGAGCACAATTCGAATCTCACCAGCACAAAATGAAATGACAGAGAAGAATCAGTTCCTTACTTGAGGCTAAACCTCAGAGCTTGTACCGCCAAACTTTCACAAAAGCCTTCCACTGCAAACTTGGATGCTGCATAGATGTCGTTGAATAAAATTCCTGAAAACAGAAGAGAGTGAGACATCGTTAAAACAGTGTGTAGACAGTATAAACAGATGCTCTCATGATGAACAGATGTAACCGCTCTCACCCTGGATGCCCATGACGCTGCTAATAACCACAATATGGCCCCTTTTCCTCCTCTTCATGTCAGGAAGGACTTCCTTCAGCAGCCGCACGAGCCCGAAGAAGTTGGTGTCCATCACAGTCTTCATCTCGTCGATGGACTGACACTCGATGGGTCCGATCAGACCCATCCCAGCATTACTTACTGCGAGAGGAAGTCAAGCATGACAAGTAATGTTACACAAAATCTGCATTTTTGCAGAAGCAAAAGCTCCACTTGCAGATTTTGACAGTATTGAATTGCTTTGGACTTACTGAGGATGTCCACCCTGCGCTCAGGCAGGCTGTCCACGCAGGCTTTGATGGAGTCCTCATCACATACGTCCAGCTGTTTGATCTCCAGAGTCCTGCCCAGAGCCCGACCCGCTGCCTCCACCAGCGCCTCGCCCTTACTGAGGTTCCTCATGGTGGCGTAAACTACAACCGACACATTCATTGATTCATTTTGGTTTTTGTTGCTCAGCGCCGGCTGAAAAAACGGCAGCTGTTAAACTCAAAGTGCAACATCGTTTTCCAGAAGCAGTGTCTCAGTCGCTCAGGACAATCTGCAGACATTTACATTTGCTTTGTTGAAACTTCCTGTTTTTTATTAAAATATTGTGTTTCTATATGCAGGGTGACAGATTTTACACGTCTACAGATGTTGAAACAGTCTCAAACTCTCGTCTCTGGTTCGGCAGCTCTTTCACCCAGCAGCCACACCACCACCATCCTCTCCTCCTGATCTGACACACATATTTTAGATAAATGCTGATATATCAAAATGTAAAAACATTTAATGCCAGTATTTTACTCTGAACACGGCTGTTATTGTTCTGTTAGTGACTGACACAATAGAAGTATTAGAAATCGCCTGTGAAGCCTCAATCTTGAATATTCACCATTACTTTTAATTATTAACAAAGTTTAGATACTTTACTCCATAATATCTCAAATATGTCTGTGTTAAATTGGTGTAGCTAATGATAAAAACTTCATAAAGAGGTGCATATATATTTCAAAATGTTGTACTATATCAAAAGTAACATATAAATTGCACGTATAGACTTTGGACGTTGTGACCGCTGCATCTACTCTGTGTTTGAACCAAGAGCTGCTAACTTTGCAATAATTTAACACATCCAGTATTAAGGTTGTCAATAACGGCAAAATGTACAATAAGCTTTTTTCAAAATATGGGAAATTTACCCATGAACCTCTTCTTCTCATCTTTTGCGATGCGGACAGCCAGGGCGAGGCCGATCCCCGAGGAGCATCCTGTGATGAGGACCACCTTCTGGGTCATTGTGCCCGCTCAGTGTTTGTCTTGCAGATCCAGAGAGCAAAAAGAAGGAAACAAAAGATGTGTGGTCGTGGAGGTTGGACAGGCGACGTGGAGGCACTTTTATAGCCCGCTCCTTAATCCACAGGTCTGCAACTCAGCAGAAGCCTCGTGCACATGGGCTGCAGATTACCATCCAGCATGGCCTACACATGGTGCTGCTGCCTGGTGAGGATTTAGGCTCACGATAACAAGTTTGTTGTCACAGTGAATTGTAAGATGTGAGAAATACGTTCAACCAGACGAGACACTTTTCAAAAAAGCTCACTTTTATTAAAACCGTGTGTTTCACAATCTAAATTTGTCTTTGCAAAGTTGGAGGCAAAAAGGTCAATTCCACATTAAAAAAACATACATTCTTTTGTCGCAAAACAGAAATTTGTAAGGTTTAAAACGCCAATATCTCATAGGTTGATTATTCTTTGAAGTCCGGTAATAAGTGCTGGTTAATGGATCTTTGCAGGTGTCTTCTGCTTCATGTTTTTTTTCTACTAATCGAGACGTTGTTTCAAGAGCTTCTCGAAGTCTTGCTGCCAAAACTTGGCGTCCCAGGCGTGGAACCATCCTGTGAAGATGCGAGGCTCCTCCCCCTGCTTGATGGTGGTGATGGGGATGCCGCTGCGACCGGAGGGGTCCGATTCCAAATAGTCTTGCACTGGAAAGAAAAATAAGGATCCGTGTGTGAACAAAGTCTGGTGTGTTTTCTCCTAATTGCTAATATCTGCTGTTTGTCTTACCAATCTTGGCTGATCCAGTTTTCTCGGTCTCATTGGCCTCCTTTCCAATCCAAACGAAGACCTAGGTTCAGGAATAAGGCAGCAACAAAGATTAGTTCTACAAGAACTGACGCTGATGTGTGATGTGACACACTTCAATGTGTAAAACTGATGGAGCTTCACTTTAGAAGCGAAGGCGACTCACCTGAGCCCCCGTGTCGAGAATCATGACATCGTCAGGTAAGAGATCGCCCTGTGTGAACTCACCAGGCACCTCCTCTGCCTAAATATGATATATTAAATATATTATTAATATATAGTTAGGTTTCAAAAAAAGTGTAAGTATTGAAATAAATTAAGTCTTGCTTACAATCAGCCTGCCGGTCTTGTTAGAACAGGCAAACAGTCTCGGGGCGCTGACTGCCATCTGCAGGGTCTTGGAGGTCTGGTAGGCCTTCTTTCCACCCAGTGATGCCCAGAAAGGAGCTGACAGCAAATCAAAAACAACAGTTTTACACGGGAAATATCTCACGCTGTTATCCAGCACAGATCCAAGCCTTTTGTTTTCAGCTCTCACCTGGCTCCTCGCCCTCCTCCACCTCCGTGACAGCTCCTCCGAGCAGGCTGGCAACGTACCGGGCCGCATCCATCTCCTCTCCGGTCTGTCCCTTCCCCTTCCATAAGTACAGGGACTCAGGAGTCTTCAGCACAAACACATCATTTGTATTCAGGGCAGAGGCAGTGGGCTGCACCTGGGTTGGCGAGACACAAACAGAGGGAGGGTTTGGTGTGAATCGCTCGTTAGAAAGCGTCTGTTTATCCACATTTATCGTCATGAGCGAGGCTGACCTCAACGGCCCTCGTGGCCTTGGTGGAGGACTGGCGGATGTGGAAGAGTCGTTTGCTGCCTGGCTCACTCTGGCCCCCCTCGCGGCTCGTCCCACCCAGGTGGATGACCAAAAACTTGCCCTTGAACATGCTCACGAAATGAGGAGGTTCTTGGCCCTGAGTGACACGAACCTGCCGAGACACAGCAGCAGCTAAACAGACCGAACGTGCACCGAAGACTATGGATGGAGTAAGTCATTAAACAAAAGTATAATATTCCTTATTTTTCAAGAAATACCTGTGTCATACCATACATTGTTTTCACAGTAGATGTCTTACCTGTGTCGCCACTCCACCCATGGAGTTGTCCAGATCGATGGTGAGGATGGCTGAAGCCCCGAGTTCATCCCGAGAGCACTTCTGCCCCTGCCTGAAAAACATAAACGCTAATGTATTAAAAACTCATTCAAGCGCGCGGTATGCAGTTTCTGCTGCTGGAGGGCTCTCTAGCAAAAACATGTACGTAGCGTGGGATCGTGGGAGTTGTTGTCTTCATTGTTAAACAACCACCACCGCCAATGAGCATCTATCTACGTGACTCAGGCAGGTTTATCTCTAAGCAAAGGGGGTCCAGTCGAGTGCTGAAACAGTTGCGCTCACCAGGTGTAGATGATGTGCTTCTCTCTGCCTCCCGTGTTGTAGCTGTACAGCACCAGGTAACAGTCGCCTCCAAAGAATTGTCCGTGGGTGGATGGGTCCATCAGCACTTTATCTTTTCCTTCCATACGCCAAATCTGCAGAAACTCACCAGTGTCACGTCTACACACGCTGACACGAATATACAGCATGAGTTACGTAGTTACGCTAGTGACCGTACCTGGACTTTCCCGGAGCCGTCGTCCACCATGCTGTGCTGGGCGGCCATGGCGGCCGTCTCGTGGAGTTTGGAGGCATCGAAGGGAATCTGATCCACCTTGGCGATGCGACCCATGATGAAGGGCTTTGTTGGGCCTGTGGTCTCATCCTTGTCCAACCAGTTGAAGAAGAACTGCTTGAACAGCATGGTCTCAGCCCCTGCTGCCAGGATCTGGATCTGCTCACGTCAGATATAGACAGAGGAGATTCTTAAATAAGTAGCCAAACAATCACGTTCTGTTTTTTTTTTCACTGCACGGCCACATTACCTGAGTGTTTGGGTGGTAATTATTTTCTTTGATGAACTTGTCTGCAGCTGTTCTTGCTGCTTTGCGCTCATCCGGACTCGCATCTTTTCCTGTAGTTGGATGTGTGTGTTTCTGTGGTTAGAGACTTTAAACTAAAATCTTTGAAAGAATCATATTCTCCCAGTTTGGAGCATTGATGAATAACACAAAACAAATTCAAGAGGTTGCAGAAGATGCATAGATGTCGTTTGTTTTTACCTTTCCACACGAATATCTTTCTGTTTCCACCATTATCCAAAATGTAGCATTCATTCATGCTGAGCATACTTTGTTGGAATGGGTTTTTCTCGGCCACCACGGTTGTCTTCATGGTGCCAGAGGCGTCAGAAAACTAGAAAGAGCAGAGATGATCAATCAAACGTGCATTCATCACCTGCATTTTAAGAGACTGCAACTTTACAGGAATTGATTTAAAAAGCTGAATGTGTGCGTGTTTACCACGTGGAGAGATGCGTCCTTGCGGTTCTTCACATCAGTGTGTTTGTCCTCAGAAGTTGAAGATTGGAGGTCAGGTTTAGGTCCAAGCTCCTAAAACACACACACACACACACACACACAGATTGCATCATCGCACTTGCATTCTTCCTTGCAGACATGAAGTCGAATTGACATTCACAGCCACAAATATTAGGTTTCCTGTTAAAAAAAAAAAAACTAAAGCTCACCTTAATGACTTCTTCCGGTTCAGAGCCTTCGTCAATCATTTCTATTTTACCGCGGCCCCTCAGCTCGTTGTCCTTGATGTCGATGGCCAGCTCAGTCGTCTTCAGGCGTTCAAAGCGGTTGCATTTTGAGCCGGACCAGTGGAAGATTTTCTGGTGAGGGGGGGGAATGGAAATAGAGTTTTGCAACACCTGAAGCCCGTACTGATTCACGAGAACATATTTTGGGGGATCTTGTAGATTACCTCTCCCAAGACGATGATGAAGCAGTCGTCCGTGTTGAAGCTGTCCCAGCTCAAATCCACCTCCTTGGCTTTGATGTTCCTGCGACCTTTAACGTGCAGCAAGCGTTTCTGGTTGGCCTCGTTGGTCACCACCTGCTTAAAGCCGGAGGCGACTCCACCTTTCTTTGGAAAGCAAGATGAATAAAGCATCAGAACTGTAAACTTATACTACAGCTGCATGTTATATAGATTTCAAACAATAGTCTAATAATCATAGATTTAAAGGGTTAATATTAAAGAAACACTAGGACACTTGTTTGCTTTTCTTGCTGAGATGTAGATGAGAAGATCTCATGTTTGTTTGCTAAAAATGAAGCTACAGCCAAGAAAGTTAACGTGCGGAAGATCTAGCGTACCTCTTAAGGTCACTAATTGACACGTTATATCTCATTTACTCATTTTATAACGCTTTTCAACAAGCAAAATGTAAAAAAAATACATTAACTAGGCTGGCTGTTTCCGTCTCCAGTCTGTAAGCCAACCAACCGTTCATATTTTGCATACATGCGTAAGAATTATATCAATCTTCTCATCTAGCTCTGGATAAAAAGACAAAAGACATGTTTTCCAGTAGCCCAGTTAATCTAATCTCATCACATCCGCAGCCCTGCGGTGTTCAGGTGTCAGAGAGCACCTCTCTGCTCGGCTTGTTTGCCGGTTCAAACTCTCCACGGAGACCTTCAGCGGGAAAAACCCGCGGGAGCAATCAACCCGGGCTCCAAACATTTCCCAAAAACAGCTCCATGACGAGTTCTACTTCCCATGTAAACATACAATGTTTCAACAACACTGTGAGCTTTGGTTATTCTGTTGGTTTCATTCTTGGTAATCAACGTCTTGCTTTTGTTATCTGGTGCATGTTTCACCTTGTACTGGATGCCTCTCTTGAAGTAGCTCACAAACATTTTCGACTCTTCGTTCTGAAACTCAGTAAACTGTATTGGGCCTCCACCAAGATGGTCGTCCAGCTGCATCATGAAGATGGCGGACGCCCCCCTCTCATCCTGGGTGGCTTTCTCACCTGCGGCATAACAGATAGTAGTGTTAAAATAAAAGAGAATTAGACAGTTCATTAAACCAGGGATTGTTTTGAGATGTCAGCAGAGAAATCTAAGCTCAATACCCAGCCATGAGTGCAGGTAGAAGGAGCGATCGCGGGTGTAGAGCACGATGTAAGCGTCTCCCTCGTAGAAGCTTCCTTGAAGAGCCTTGGGGACGGGGACGATGTTCATTTTCTCTATCCGCCACACCTGCAGGCCGTCCTCCTTCCCTGCAGTCTCGAACTCTTTGTGGTGAACCATAGTGCTGAGGTCCTTTAATCGACCCATCAGGACAGACAAAACAATATTAAAACACACCAGTTCAGAGAGTTCTCACATCGCAAGAAGAAGAAAATGAACTGGAGACTGGAAAGTGTGTTTTCAAGCATGAGTTTTTCAATATTTTCCGATATCTTATAACGAAACGATTAGATACTCAGTTATGAGAAGGTGCATCAACAGTTTCTGACAGATTTTATATCTGCCGCTAAGGCTCAAAGTCAGGAAACTGTTCCCGTCATGTTTGGATCAGATCGGGGAAATAAAAACAGCCAAAACCGATGAAAAAACCCTTGTCACTGCTATAAAAACATAATCATCCCCACGTTTTCATCACATGCACGTCACAAAGCAGTTACTGTCATTTTACTGAGCAATCTCTGGCAGGAGAATCTTATCGACCATTTCATCAATAGGGCATTCTGAAGCTTTTTCCCATTCCAATTACAAGTTCTTGCTCTTCCAGATCCACCTTCTGTTTACTCTGCAGCATTTGCCACTGAACCTGTAATACAGGTACCAGTTGATAATTGGAAGAGTGTTGATTTAAAGTGGTGAAAGCGAACACCTGATGTACCAGGGAGTGTCCTCTCCTCTCCTCTCACTGCCAAACTGCAAAGCTAAGTGTTGGTGTGGCATTCTGGGGGCAGGAGGAGCCACTCCCCACAGCCAAAGACAAAAAAACATGTATCTTCTGCTGTAATTGTTACCCTGCAAAGTTTCCACCCAGTGTTGGGACATTTTGTTTTTCCTGACCGAGAATATGAACATTTCTGATCGACTTTGGTTCAATTTTTAATTTCCAGTAACTAATCCCAGAGAAAAACATACTGCGTTATTCCTGCACTCTTTCTTTGTTGTTAAAAAGACTTATTATACACATTCAAACTGTATTTCACATGTGCATTGTTAAAATATTTAACTTCCCTTGTTGCAGAATCAGAAACAGAGAACGTGGGCGTGATCAGTCTCGCAGATATTTGTTGCTGGCAACAGCTGATTTAATAGATGCTATCTGAGTAGCTACAGAGCATTCTTATAATAAGTTTATAGCATTTAGCAAAAACATGCACTGTGGAGAGGATTAACAATTTCCCTTTACCTAGTGAGGAGAGGAGAGAAGACAGATGCTGGCTGTGGAGAAGCTTGAACTGCTGCACTGCTGCTCGTCCAGGTTTCCGCCCAGGTTGTCTGCGCTCAGGTCTGCTATATACTCCGGAGAAACAGAGAGGCGTGTCCTGCTGCATTCCAACCCAACCTATTCTGCAACAGTGCTGCTGCAGGAGGAACACACACTTCATGCAGGGACAAATCCTGGGTGAAGTAACATGTAACGTCAGGAAAACAAATGCCGGATTAATAAGAACATATCACAGTTCACATGGTACCACTCCTAAAGCTTTATAAGCAGGGAAACAGTCTGAAGTTGTATTTGGATCTGAATGCAAATTGGTTTATGCAAAGTTGTTTTGATTTCATAATTGATAAGATTTGCTAAAGGAAAATCAGTTAAAAATCACATCAGTTAATGCACTTTCTTTGCATTCTTTCATTTAGCGTTTCTTTGCATAAAGGCTAAAAAAAATGGGGGTGAAACAGCGAGACGGGTTTCATCAAAATCTGCTAAACAACACCTCAGCTCACAAGTTATGTAATATGTTGTGTCTTTAAAGTGTGCAAAAGCTCTAAAAAGAAGAAAATAAAGTATATGAGAAATTGTAAATCAGTGCTGTTCTCACATGTGTGTGTGAAGTTTTGCACTGACAGACTGTCAGACATCAATCAGACTAGACAGAAGTTGCCAAACCTCTTGTGTTAATTAGTTCTCACAACAATAGGCGTCTCCAGGTAAGAAAAAAATTCCATGATGACACACACGCAAAAAAATTTCCAACTGATGCTGCTGGTAACAAGTGAGGCACAAATATCAGCCTCATGGAAGCTCATGACAGAAAGTTGGGGCAAAGAAAGAGAGATTCAAGCTCTTAGGACCATGAATGTCTATCTGATAAAGACAAAGAGGTGGACCGAACAAAAATCACAACACATGCACATTTTATTTGGCATTTTCATGCATTAAGGGCCTGATCGTGATTGTTGGAAGTGAATGGAGCAGATAAAACTGAATGACACAAAACAAGTCATGCTGAAGACCGTTCAGAGCCGCGTGTCCGCCCTGTAATCATCACATTAACGTGTCAGCGTTCCCAGCAAACACTGAAGGAAACTCACAGAGTTATAAAAACAGCCAAATACTAAAGTTGCTGCTGTGATTTCAGGCCCAGCGGGCAGAAAAACTGCAGAAGTGAAACGGAAAGCAGTCTCTAACTTTCATGAGGTAATTTCAAATCCAGACAAAATGAAGAAAAATTAATCCACCAACATGCATAATCTGATTTACAGTAAGTATCAGACACAGTGGACCTAATGTGGGCTGCTGAGTCATGCTTCCTGTGTCTGCACTGGATCTGTCATGACAGGAACAACCGGCCACTTGTCCCGACTGGTTGCACACAGTAGTTGTTTTGGCATCAACATTGTTGTTATTTATGTGAGTGCTGGGTGTTGGGTGTGATTGTGTGTCGCCCCTCCTGTCCTCAGCTGCAGCGTGTCGACCACTCTGACTCCGATGGGGCAGCTTGACAGAAAGGGAAGGCGTGAATCTCTCCTCTGAGCTCCGGCGGTCGCCTCAGGTTAGGGCTGGGTCCATCACTCCTACTGCCGGAGCTGCATCAGCACATTCTGCCTCTTTGTGCTGCGCACACACAAGTCCCTGTGTGGGACATACCACCGTGCCCGCACAAGACTAAACACACACACATATAAACATGCACACACACACACACACACACACACACAATAAAGGCTGCCAACTACAGACTACCTGTTCTAACTAGTAGAACTGAACGATCCTGCGCTTCATGTTCATGTTGTTTAACTACGAAGGCTGTTGGCAGCTCTCATTTCCAACAGGGCCGCACATTTTTTACATTCGACAAACAGCCCTCAGCAGCGTTTTGCTGGAACACTGTTATGAAGCGTATGGCACAACCACGGGTCTGATAACAGGGCTTCTCTCTGCTGCAAACACAGGATACATGCTGATACATGAACCACTGACTGGAAATCGCCTGCAGATGTGTCTCACGAGTTTGAATTTCCCGCAGCAGCTCGTGAAGAGGAACTTTTTGCAGCCTCCAAAGGCATTTTTCGCTCGCCTGTCATGTTTGTTGCTAATTTTTTAGTTTTAAGTCCTGTAGAATCCTATAGATGTGATTAACCTGTCGAGAATTAGCCTCTATTTTGTGTCTCTGCAACTACGAAGTCTATTTGAATAATCAAGGTATCATAACAAAGAGAACACTTGAAATATTTGTTCAGATGTGTGAGTATAAATATTTATATCACTCAGTCTAAGTGAATGCAGTTTGCAAACAGTGTAAATGAACTTTTTAGAATATACATATTTTAGAATAAATATCCATGACGAATGATGCAGCGGATCACTAGCAAACCAAAGCAAAACATCTGAACATTTCCTCTGACAACTTTTATGCTAATAAAGTGAATCAGAACAACAATTGGAGAAGTTTTTTTGCAGAGTACCAAACTATACATGTCACTTATATGTTACCATAAGTACTCAAGGCTTAACAGGTCTTACAGGTGTATTAAATGAATACTTTGATACTAGATGAGAAGATTCTTGTCTGTACAATAAATATGCTACAACCAGCAGCGACTTGGCTTCACATGACATAACAACTGAAAGCAGAAGGAACAACAAAGCTGTCTGGCTTGACAGATATGGGAGTCGAAGTTAAACAAACAATGTATGTTGAGTGCTAAAAGACTTTCGTTTAAAGTTGCCTGCAGGCAGATATTTTTTAACCTTTGGACAGCTAGCTGTTTCCTCCGGCCTCTAGTCTTGACACCAAGCAACAAGTCAAGCGGGTTGAAAAATCATCAAGCTGTAATCTAAACTAACTTTGTCTAAGCTTCATTTGTAGCACAGAGACTTAAGAGTGGTAGGCTTTCAATCTCGTCATCTGAAAGTGAGTAAGTGTGTGCAAAAGTAAGACAAAATAAGAATAAAACACTATAAAACACATCAGTCGGCCTTCTTTTTTATATATGGAGATGCCTATTCTGAAACAATATTCCTTCATCATCTGTGATACCCAAGCAGAGCCCCTAATAACACGCTGCTCCTCATTTAACAAGGTTTAGTTTTCATGTATTTGGGATTTATCCAGGATACGAGCAGGCAGAACAATAACCTGGCTGGAAAACTGCGTAATGCTGCAGGGGTGAAGGTATCTGAGGCTGTATGAGAAGTTGAAGTGCAGGTCAGTTCAGGGGCTTTCTTCTGCATACGTGAGTGTGACTTTATTCACAAGAATCTTGGAAGAGCAATGACTTCGAAATTAACATGTAATTCTCCAAACTACATGGTGCATCTTTAATGTTCAACGTTTATCTCAGTTTGTAAAATATGTTTGTATAAGTATATCCAAACCATCTAACTGGTTTGGATATACTTATTGTTGGGCAACTTAAACACTCCAAGATTCAAGATTAATTTAATCATCACTGTAATTCCCTCCCTGACCTCTCTGTTCGTGATGTTTCCAGTTAGACTGCTTTGTTTTTTTGGCTCCTGTTAAACAAGAACTTAATGAATAAACAACAACTGAAACACTTAGATCAGGTTAATGAAATATTGTGGTTACAGTTACAGGAGGGATGAAAGTGAATCGCAGGTTGGACTTTTGTTTCAGATGTCACACGTCAATAAATCACCCCAACTGTCACCGTCTCACTTCCCACATAAAGGGCGTCGACATCTACGAGGTAATTTACGTTGCATAACTAAACGAACGTTTGTAAACAACTTCATGTAACACAAGTTACAAAACATTGATATAGAAATAACGGTGAAGCTGTAGCGCGTCTTTAGAATCTGTGTCAGGGTGTACGCAAGAAACAAGATGGTGATGATGATGTGGGCGACATCTGAAACACCGTCCATAAACTCTGAACACCAAGCATCAATATTGATCCACCTTCTCCTCTTCCAGCTGTAGTTCTGCACTCTGTCGGGTCAGAACAGGGCGGTGCTGTGGTGAACAGGTCTCTGTGGGCACAACATCGTCTGATTTCATGTAGTTTTGCCAGCCAGCGTCCTGTTCCTGCACCCAGACATCAGCCAGGATCTTTTCCTCCCTGCAGTGGTGCCAACGGTCAGGTTGGAGGGCCAAAAGACGCCGTGATGGTCTCAAAGTCTACTGCTCTTGATCCAAAACACCTGCTTTCCTCTCCAACGATGATGACGGTAGTTCTGCCGTTGCCATTGGTTGACAAATGATCAAAAAGCACTCATAACTTTCTTTCTTTTTGGTTTGCATCTTGCTACGTAGATGGTTTTGATCTTATTGGACCGTGTGTTGAGATTTCTGCCTCCACCTCAACACGGTGGTATCCAAAAACAACGTCCTCCTTCTCTGGATAGACCTCAGTGTGAACGGTGACTGTGAACAAACTAATAATCAGCAGGCAGTTTAATATTCAGAGCCACACAGATACTTTTATTTGAAGAGATGCGTAGCTGCTGTGTTTTTGTATCGAGGAAGCTGCAGATGTCTCCAAGACAATGAACAAAACAAGCCGCAGAAAGTTTCGTTTTGGCAAATGATGGAAGTATTTCAAAAAGCCATTGATAACAAGGCTGTGGTCACTGCAGCCATTGTTACGATGCCTGTTTCTGGCCTGTCTGGTTTCTGTGAATGTTGTAAAACTGTCATAACAAGCACATCCGTCACAGCTGCGGGACACAATATGTTTTTGTCTTGACTGCATGTACAATAAACTTGAGCACCAGCTCACACAAACAACTGCCAACCACTGAGTCCACCTTCTGGAGGTGCGTCAGCAGGGCTTGCCTCATCATACAGTGGGTTCCTTGTGCAACACGAGTGTGTTACAAAATAATATGGCAGCTGAAAAGTGGTGCGAGGTGTCACTCAGTGTAGGTGGAGCGCCGGTGCATCAAAGGAAATCCTCAGACATCATCAGACAGGCAGATGTGTTGTTGGCAGGCAGACTAACCCGTCACCTCCCCCTCCTGTTTTAGGTCTGTGACATTTCCGTAGTCTCATCCAGACGCTTTTTAGCAGCCGCCATTTTTAAGACACGTAAGCAATTTCTAAATAAAGTGTTGGACTTTAAATTATGTATTTCATGCACAACAGAAGGTGTAAATATCTAAAGCCTGTGGTGCCCACAGACCTTATGTCAGGATTATAACCATAAAATAATAATGGAGATGAGGGAACTGGAGGTGCAGCACCACTCGATGACTCTCATCGAGAAAGGAAATGTTGGTGTTTACGGGGTTATTAATATTTAAGAAGCCTCGCTGTGGGTGGAGCGCGATCAAATCGACCCACTGCTCCGTCGTTACAGGCAGGTGCTTCAGTTGCAGATTAAAAAACTCTGACTTTACAACTTGTAGGTTGATCAGTTCACAGAGAGCGTGTAAAGCGATTGTGCAGTAAGTACGCTTAGTGGTGGTGATGTTTAAATCATGCGACTGCAATATGCACACAAACACACACACACCTGTCTCACATCTGTTCCCAGCGTCTCTCCATCTGCACCTCATCCCCTCGTTAGCTTAGACGGTCTTTAAGTGTGTGTGTTTCTCTCTCTCTCTCAGTTGGTTTGTCTTCTGGTCCTTGTGTTCTCCCTGTGTTCTGGATTTGTTCCCCCATAGCTAACAAAGCATAAAGTCTTACAGCAGTTTTTACTTTTTGCAGCCTGTTAAAACTATTTTTAATGAACAATGTGAGAAGGGAAGATTATTGCTTGGTCTAACTGCTCAGCTCATAAACATCAATAACATGAGGTGAGGTTATGATTAGCTTTAATAAAAGGATTAAAAAGATGTGCATGTGTATGAATAAAGCACAAATAAGTTGCATTGTGTAATTTTCATCTCCCTAAATCCATTAAATGCATACAACTATCTACAGACAAAATGTTCCAAATGGCATCAAACATAGAAGATTATGAATTTGAAATAAAATCAAGCGCAGCTTTACATGTTTCTTTCCCAGACTGCTCTCTGAGAAGTCTCCAGCGCCCCCTGCAGGGCCATTTGTTGTGATCTTTTAGATATTAATGTAAAACAAACCTCTGCACTTTTAGACAGCAAGCACAACAAAATCATTCTGTCAGGATGAAACAAAAAAGAAGGACGTTCTATTCAGGTAACTAAATATGCAGCAATCTCAAACCAAAGACGTGTGCTCAAATATGCATTAAGTTTGAATGTGCTTTGCATTTTAGACAAAGACGAAGGAACAGGAGCAATCTGAGAAAGCAGCAGCTGCACATAATGAGCAGTCTGCCCTGTCTTGATGTTATAAATACAGTGAAAACGCTCAGGTCTGGGTCAGCCTGCCAGCATGTGACACTGTGCCAAACAAGCTGTGCTAAATTAGGTGTGATCACATCTCAGCCGCGGGGAAAAGGCACAAATACAGCTTTCAGATGTCTCACCACAGGAAGCAGACAACAGGCTATTGATCCCAGAGGGAGTCCAAACACCCAGAGACACTTTCTCATCATCTGGGGGCGAAAAAATGCAGCACACACACAAAAAAGACATGCAGTGTTTGACCCTCTGCAGATCTGCCTGTAATAAAACATTTATATCTGATCTCCTGTATGCTAATCCTGCAAATGCATGAAAGCAAAATGAGCTCTCTCCTGTTTATTACATACTTTCTGTTGATATATTACACATAAACATACAGACGTCGCTATTATTGTTCAAGAAACAACTCGACCAATTAGTTTGTATGAATTTAATAACATCACAATGACTAATTAGTGTGTAACTTACAGAACAACATTACAAAAGTACAACTTACATGCCGTTATCAGGCGGGGGTTAAATTCATTACAGTCGTGAATTCCCGAGCTGCAGATGGAGGATTTCATCCGAGTCATCAATCACACAGATATTTTCCTCATCGTATCCGCTGCTCGAAATATGGATCTTAGAATAACCTCATAACAAAATGTGGTATAACTGTGTGTGTAATTTAATCTAGTGTGAAAACTCTTTCCTGTGGCTTTCCCCCCGTGGTATCATCAGCTGTGTTTGTATAATCATCTTCACATTGTTTCAAGGAGCAACAGAGAAAAAGATGCTAGAAGTTCAAGCATGTCAGTAGTAAGCCTTTAAAGTGTGAGAGCAAAAAATGGG
>CAEMYA010000186.1:5060520-5091694 GCA_903131615.1 Diplodus sargus | reverse complement strand
CCTATCCACATTTAACCAGACACTCTCAGCGCTCTTACACAATGTGCCTGTTTTATAAAGAGGTGGTACTAGAAGCTGTCCACGCTGCAACAACAAGGATAAGGCTGCGAGTATTCTGGCTTTATATCACTGTCGACAAACGAGCAAAGTGTTGTCGGTCCATCTCACACATTCCTGTTCAGTCCGTATTAGCCGCCAAGTCTGTTTGAGGAAGATGCAAGTCAGTCAAGGTCTCCTATCAATCAAAATACAGAACATAACACAGAAAAAGATGCTTAAAGTGAAACTCTCGCCAAAAAGCAACCTAGGGTCTTTTTGTGAATATACTTGAGTTAAACCTTTGTATAAAAGCATAATTACGATGAAGAGGCATTTTTAAGATTTACCGTATTTTAGTTTTCCGGTCAAACTCATTTTCAATGGGAGTGCTACGGGCACTTTAGCGATATCATCAAAATCTCTATTTTTAAAACACTAAGAAGGCTCGACACAACATGACACTTTGCTCGTAGTATCACCAGGGTCTCTACACATGAACACGAGCATTGAGAACATTGTTTGTGTACACAGAGTTACTAAAAGGAAAGTTTTTGAACAACTCACGTTAGCAGTCGTGTTTTCCAAGAAGTGTCGATCTCCGAATGCGACGTAACCTGGAGGACAGTTAAGGTGGAACTACTGTCTTCCAGCAACAACTATCCACACGATATCTCACTTGACTTTTCTGGATTTTTACTTCAGTGTTATTTCTTATATGAGGCTCCTTTTTCAACTTCAACGTCGATATTGTCAAACGACAAAACAACAAATTATCTGTGCATCTATATGGAGCTTTAGGAGCGTTCCACCTTAACTGTCCTCCATGTTACGTGTTGCTGACACTGAGGAACAGCAGCTCAAACTCATCTCTCACTGCATCTCTCACCTAAAAACAAAACTACACTTCGAGTGTAGACAGTTAACTGTCTGGTCTGACCAAATCCAGGTAGATGGAGAAACAGTAAAGAGTGAGAGTCACATGGTAACCAAATGACATTATGGGTCTTTGGAGACGTTTATCTCGATACTGAGATCATCATTTTGGATTTCCAGATGATGATGAAGGTCGGGATGTACTGTCTTAAACTGGTTTGTCTTTACTGAGTCTCCGTAAGCCAGGAACGGTTTCACCGAATGACGAGACTCTCTCCTTTCAAACGACGTTTAACATGATCAGGTTTATTCATTGTTTCACCCTATTAATGACAAATGAACAGGAACTACTACGTCATAGTTGCCTGTATTGGATACATCATGTTGGCCGGTAGTTTGACATGTTAATTTACAACGTGAGCCGGTATGATAACATTAGAATGCAGAAGATTTAATAATCATTCATTTTTTTAGTTGAGTTTTTGAGATAATGGAGTTTTTGGCCATTGGCCCAAAATAAAAAAATCCATTATCGGTCAGGCTCCAGTAGGACAGTGTGTGTGTGTGTGTGTGTGTGTGTGTGTGTGTGTGTGTGTGTGTGTGTGTGTGTTTTTAAGCTTTTGGATACACACGGTATTTGTTAGTACGATCATTTCATTGTTGTCTTTAAATTGGATTCACTGACAAACACAAACATGTAAAATAATATCACCAGACTTTTACTTTAAATATCTGGTAAGATGACGCAGGACTTCTTCTCTCTTCTTTAATACTTAGACGTCTTTTTTTCCATCTACCAAAAAGATTTGCCACTTCTGAGTAATAAACACATTTCTTGGTGTGATATTTCAGTCACGCATTCTGAATATTCATATCTTTTGTATTCAGAGTGACATAACAGAGCTGGAAACAGCTGGAAAACTGTAATACAGGAGTGTCACCATGAGGGGGAGGGCTAACAACAGTTATTTCTTACACGCCTGCTCATCTTCTTCCACCAAAAACAGGTTTAATAAAGCAATATTTCTCTTTTTTGAGATTAATTACTGCAATAAAATAAGGAGTCAGTCTCAAACATCATCTGTCACGAGCAGCTGCCTCAGGTTTGTCCCCACAGTCTCCGGTGATGATAATAGCAGCTCAGGTACAAATTGTCCCTAATCAGGAATGTTGGAATTATTCCCGGTGCCCGTGTGACAGAAAACATCCCGTCATTTGTTGCCCTGGCAACTTATTGGGTTTTGACGGATGTTACTGGAGCGACGAGGTAATGAGCAGGTGTGGGCTGCACGACTTAACAAGGGGATGAATGCTGTTAATGAAAGGTAAACTGAATTGCAGGCATGGAAATGTGAAATCTCTGCAGGCGTTTTCCAGTGTTAATTAACCTGGAAGGTTGTGTTTGCAGAGGACGCCTTTGTTGTTTCAGACATTGTGCTTGTGATCATCTATATTTGTCTTAATTAGGCGACTCAAGAGGTCTATATCCGCCTGGGAAAGCCCATCCATCTCAGTATGTGTCTGCACTACAGTGGTGCCGCCGCCTCAGCGAGGTTGTTGTTTTGTTTGTTTGTTTGTTCTTATATGGAAATAGAATTCTTCATCTGCCCACTCATGGTGCCTCAAGGTAATCAGCGTTACATAATCGCAGGAAAAAAACCTTATCTGCACCCATTCTGTGTCTTCCAGGCTCCTGTAACTCTCCTCCAAACTCTGAGCTCCTTCCCAGCAAATCCAATATTCCCGTCACTGATGCCAGCTTTGTTCCTCTGAACGTTCCTCTCTTTAGCGCCGCGGCCGTCACAGCTCTGTTTGTGCTGCATGAATTCTTTATTCTTCTGTAATTAAATCTGTCGTTTTCTGAGCGTAAAGACAAATTGTGTTTGTGTTTTCACACTCGGCAGCAATTTTTCACGAAGTACAATCACAGAAAATTAGAGCGTTGTCTGTTTTGATGGATGATAATGCACAATGTTAATGTGCTGTATGACTGAGTACCCATTACCTTTTGTTGCTGCGTCTCCCTTGAGACGCAGACTTACAGTCTTCTCCGTCTTCATTGATAAGATGCCAGCGAGACGCCTCACATCCAAACATCCAGCAGCAGAATGAAGAACAGGAGCCTTTGGAAACGTAAGAGGGGAAGAACTTTAGCTACATTTACTACAGAATTATGGACCGAGTTTCATATTCATGCTCATCATCCGTCATATTAAATTGCAAATCTCTGTCATTTGAGCTCATAAATAAGAGGATGCTGCACCTGTTCGGCTTACTGACAGAATAAGTACATGCATTAAATACGGATGTAGGCTAACCCCCCTATAAATTGTGATGAATAATAGAGTATCAATCAAAACAAGTACAAAGTCATTTATGATCTTATATAAGAATCGACAGCTTCTTATTCTCCATCCTCCCACTCTGCTGTCAGCTTCCCTCTGAGCCGTGAAACGTGTCTCTAACAGAAACCTCCAGAGATCCGTCTCATCTCCATTAAGACTGAGATAGTCCGCCTGAAATTACTTCTGGTCTTTGCGTGTGTTATTTTTCCCAAACCAGTGAGGCGTTACGAATCTCCCCAAAAGCCAGTTTGTCTTGAGGTTCCCACTGAGCAAACATCCACAAGAATCATCTTTCCACCTCTGCCTTCCTCTACAACTTGACATCACTGCTAAATTACTGGTTTTATCTTTATTTCAGGCACGTTAAATAAGATCAGACGCTCTGCATTCAGCCATTTTACACTGATAACCGCATGTGAGACACACTATCATGCAACCTTACAAAGTTTTTTTCATGATGAATTAATAATTGCCTGTAAAACCTCCGGCAGATACAGAGCAACATTAGGATTCATTTGGAGTCATGTTCACCCTCCTTTCCAATCTGTTTTGTTGTTCTCCATCAACTCCTGTGGGAAATATATCTGGCTCTTTAGCTAAACGCTCCGCCATGTTCACCAGATAGTTGCTGTCTCAGCTGATGCTGAAGAGGAAGCGTACGTTTGGTGTTGATAGCTGTCTGCTTTGAAATGGACTCAAACTAGTGTTGCTGTGGACCTTAAAACCAAAACAATCAGCTGAAAGATGCTAAAAATGTGTGCTTATCTTGAAGAGAGGTCAAAGGAGCAGCAGAATAAAATCTTCCTTTCCTTATCTCCTGTAAAGTCTGTAATTATCCAGTTATATATATGCTTTTTATGTAAATAAAAAGCATATATATAACACTTTGACACGATTCGAATGTGATGAAACAGTAAAATAAAGCCGATATCTAAAAATACAAACAGAAGAGACAGCAGAAAGTCAGAAGCACTGAGAGCTGAACACACTGACACTTCTAAAAACATCTTCTCGTCTGGTCTCCTGCACAGACGTGAGTCACAGGTTGGCTGCTGGGAGGCCGGGCGGGCGTCCTTCAGTCCCTTTTACTCCAGAGAGAGTTCATCTCAGGGAGAAAGACTCAACTGAGAGAGGAAACGTAAATGATCACACGCCGGTGAAAAGCGACCAAAAATACGTCTAATTGCAGCTTTGAAGAGGAGTTTCTTTAGATGTGTGTCGCTGCAAAGAGACATTACAATACTGTACAGTACATGTGAATTTATGACACGTGAAACACAAAATGAGCATCTATTAAATCACTGCTGATGCAATACACTCCAGTGTAATATATGCACATGTGGGCTGTGAGCATGTCTGATCTATTTATACACACTGCATATATGTAAATGGTACAAGTGTTGAATGTACATGTGAAATCTTTGTCATGCAAAAAAGAATTTTGAAACACGTAGAACACTTTTACATGTCAGATGATTATTATATTTTGTTATATTATATTATATTATATTATTATTTTGGTTCTGTGGAACTGTTAGTCGACTGTTAACGGAATCCATTTCTAAACCAACGTTAGCTGCTGTTGCTCTTGTTATCGGTCTTTTCTTTGCTTGTCGGACTGTTAACAGTAATGTTACTCGTTTATATCCGACGCTAGCAGAGACCAGGACAAACAAAACTGTTACGTCACATGTAAACCACCTGCTCTCTCCGGCGACCAACCACTGCTGGGTGAACGTGTCGCTAACTGTGCGTCGTGAAATTTTCCGGGAGAGTCGCCGCCCAGTGTACATCTTTGGTATTACAGCAGACACGAGGGCTTACATCAGTGGGCCATGTTACCTCATCCGAAGAGCAATTAGCCACTCGTATGAAGGTGAATAGTCTTAAAAAGGAAAGCGACCGTTAACGAGGAAGAACCAGAATCTGTGTGGACGTTTCCTCGCCAAGGTGGAGAGCACTCAAAGAAGAAAAGTGGCTGAGGGGAGATAAAAATGTTGCTCTCTTTCTGTTGCTACCGCTAAAGTTTGTAATGTCAAACACAAAATCTTCTCTACCTAAATTGTGGACCTTGTTTCCGGGTCACTACACAGGTTGAGTTTATCACCTCATGTCAGCAGAATTGTGGATTTTAAACTTTTATCACTGGGTTTGCAAACAGCGAATCATGTTTATTAGCGAGCTAGCAAAAAAAATTACTCCTGCAGTTGCTGCTTATCGCCATCGGGTGTCACCAAAGAGACGGAGACTACCTTTCACCTATATTTAATTTGCATTTAACACACATTGTCCTTTACGGCACAGAAGAAGAAGAAAAAAAACCTTGAAGGCTATGAAATATTTTTGTTACAATCAAATACTGCAGACTGCAAAAAAGCCCTGTGAGGAAATGTGATTGTGTGATTTTGGGGGGCTGTATAATCAGAATGTCTTGATATAAATCAGCATGAGCCATTTTTTTATTTTTTTTTTTCAACAGGAGGATCCACACAGCTTCCCATCCTCCTCCTCTAATTGGCCAGAGCGCCCCAGATGAGCTTGTGGCCAATATGAGTCTGACTTCGCTGCAGTCGGCTCAGTCCGCCTCTCAGCCGGCGCTGCGTCCAGACGAGCCAACATGTCGAACACATGTGGGGGGGAAACAACGTCCGGGCTCGGTTCGGTAGGCGTCGCCTGGTATCGTGCGTGATATCAAGTGTGCGGCCGAATTTTTTTCCCTCCTTCTTCAGCTTGTTTGTGTGAGATGGTTCTGCGTCTGCCATGGCAAGAGATCTGCTTCCATGGGGGCTCTTCAGAAAGCCTCTGTGCATCCAGGTAAGCTCGAGGGGAAATCCCTCCTCACTCAGAAAAAAAAAGTCCAACTGGGAATGTTCCCTCCGGCTCTGTCGTCTGTGTATCCCGGGCGACAGTGTCTGAATACACTCGGATGTTATTGGTTGATGGGAGCGATGATGCGGCTGATTACTGTTGATAACACATTAGATTATTTATCCTCTCACCGTCAAATTACATGTGGATCTTGGTGGTGATTCATGGCGTTAATGTTAAAAAAAAAAAAAAAAAGGTTGTTTTTTCTTTTCCCTTAAAGTCACTTGATGCTCGACATCCTCCTGATCCCCGTTGCTGTAGCAACCACGTCCATGATAACGTGTAGCTGCTCCAGTCAGAGGCTGCAAAAGTTTATCATCACCATTCATTACATAAGGGGCACAATCACTGTGTCCATCTGTGGTTCTTCTTCATTGGTTGTTTTGTCTGCGTGCATGTGCATTGTGGCGCTTCTGGATTTTACATCTCATGTCCAGCAAATTGATATAAATATATAAATATATATAATAATAATCCCAGACCTGTGAAGTGTCTGAAGCTTTGGAAGAACATTATGTAACAGTTTGCTGTGAGTGGAATCAGGTGAAGTCCACAGTGGCGTCCCTCATAAGTAAAATTAAACTGTGCGAAGGGGGGAAGCCCCTCAAGGACACGTGGAGGTCTCAGGAACCCAGATGTCTGATCTCAGAGTGAAATCTGAAATAGAAAGTCTGACTGAAGTGGTAAAATCCCTCCACGTCGTCAAACAAATAGCCATTCAATTGTTGTATCTATCTTTGCATTCGGAAAAACAATTTCCTCGCTACTTTCTTTTTATTTTTTTGGGTAGACTTTAGTCTCATGTCAGCAGCTGCTGGTGCTTCCTCAGTGTGTGTCCTTGCATGTTGGAGGCAAACACTGTCAAGCGCAGTGACTGGGAGGAGAAACAGCCAGTCTCCAGGGACAGCCAGCAGCATCGCTCAGTTTTCTAGGCCACCTCAGCCTTCCAGTGACAACTTAAGAAGTGTCATTCAGTGATCCTTGGAGAGAAGCTATTTCCACTGAAATACAAAAAAAAAAACTGACAAGTCCTGTAAGACAGAAATATTTGTCTGGTTCCTATGCAGATTTGAATACTTTGTATTTTTACAATCGAGTACAGATATTATAATCAAACACGAACATGTTTGATTCTGTTAACGAGTGACAGGACAGATTATCTTTATCTCTTTGCAGAAACACCTGTTTAAAAGCATGTAGTGGCAATTGGAAACTTAAAGGGTAACTCCACCAATTTTACACCTTAACGTGTGTTTACAGGATATCTGAAATAATAATATGAAGCCTTTTGTAGCTCCAGATTAAGCTGCAGGTAATCTGATAAACTACCTCCAGTGATGTCACTCAGTTGCCAAGTTGCATTATGGGTAATGAAGCTGCCAGGTTTTGAAAAGCGGTATAACACTGTTGGACTCATTTTGTTGGACAAAAATTGAGACGGAACGAGAGACATCGTCTTTTTGACTGAATGCATTCTTCGTCCTTTTTTAAAAAACCTGGCACCTACATTACCCACAATGCTTCTGAATAACATCACTGGAGGCAGTTGCACATGAGCACACTTTAATGAGTGAAATTGGCGGAGTTTCCATCCGTGAAGAGAATGCTATCTATTGAGATTTATCTTTGTTGGATTATTCAATCATTTTCACCTTTTTGAAAACAGGCATTCTCACATTACTGTAGCCTCATTGTTGTAGTTTTTCACAGATGTAGGCCGACTGTCTTCATGTTAAAACAACCTCAATCTAACAGAAATTATTAAATGATATGTTTTGTACAGGAAGCCAGCGAAGGACTACGAATACAGAGAAACAGTTGCCGCCTAAATGGAGCGTTTCATCGCGGCCTAATTCAGACGTTATGATGCCATTACGCATATTTTCGCTATAGTCGAGTGCACAGAGTGTCAAACTTTTAACTCCTGCTCATAAATAAGTTACATAAACTGCCAATTGGTGATATTTTGTTGGGCCTATTACGACTGCTCCTGCATATTAATGCAACAAAAACACTAGCATGCAGTCCACATCCCAGACAGCAAGAGAGAGAGAGAGAGAAAGAGAGGGACGACTGGAGCTGCAGCTGAGGGTGAAGTTATAAATTACTACTAATTATTTGGTTTGCATCCAATTTGACCGATTTCAGTAATTATTTTAAAAGCTTTTTAAATCCTCCCTATCGCCTTAAAAAAACTGAGCTGATGTCGAATCAGATAAATCTTCAGCAGCCCTTCTCAGACGTTTTGCACAGCACAGCTCTAACTTGTTGGTTCCAGATATGGTAGAGGGGGATTTTTTTCTTTCCCCCTGACAGGAAGCTGCAGTCCTTGCAGGAATAACACGTGCCTGCGTTTCCAGCGCGTGTTGTTTGCGGACACCATCCTCTCGACGTTGCATTGTTAGATTCGCAGCATCGAGGCGGAGCGGAACAAGTGCTGATAAAGTAATGTTCACGTGTGTTAATGTCGCAGGATTGAGTCAGCATGGAAAAGCGTGCTCTGTGTGTGTGTGTGCGTGGGGGTGGAGTTGGTGGTGGGTGTGTGTGTGTGTGTGTGTGTGTGTGAGGGTTTGCCTGCTGTCTGGACTGTGATGAGTCAGATCTTTGTGGTGTCTGTGCAGACGGTGTGACTGAGAGTCTGTGACAATCGGAGAGGCACGCTGGACTCTCTCAGGTGGTCGTTTCATCCGGATCGCTCTTCATGCACAGACTGTACGCCTGTTATGTGTCTTTTCAGTGAAATGAGGCAAAACTCCAAAAACATTAATACCTCCCGTCACTCACTCCTCCAGCCCTCTTCGTCTTTTGTTTCTCTGTTTTCGTGTCTTTCTCGGCTCCGCTCAGCAGCCCATTAACCGGCAGCCTCTGAGGGATTGCTTTATAAGCATGCATAATGGATGACTGGTGTGCAGGCTGCAAAAACCAACTGTCAGAACAGCATTGTGCTGCTCCGGATCAGCTTTAATCTCTGCCTCAGAAGTTTAACACCAGGCAGCGCCGTGTAACCGAACAGCGTGTTCTTGATTCTCTGTATGTAATGTCACCGATCCTTCGGGGTAATAACAGTCGGTACACACAGGCTCTTCTAGCGGGGGCTGTGGGTGGATGTAGAGGAAGCAGTTCGACGAGATCATGACAGAAGGTTTGTTTCCGCCCACCTCAGCATATGGCCACAGATCCCAGTCAGTGCCTAATTAATAGCTGTCACAGCAGCCACAATCAATATCGCCTCATTAGCCGTGTTTGTGTAACCCTCTCACTTCACAGGGGGGGTCAATACGTAATCCCAGAGATAGAAATGAAGCGGCCAGAGTTTGAAATGAAAGCCACAAAACTATCGATTAGAAAACGGGCCAACCATACATTTCTTTCCCTCCTGCCGTGGAGTGTTATTTCCATAATGCTTCTGCTGTTGATGCATTTCACCTACGGAACAATCGATGGGAGGTACGCGCAGCACTTACTCGTGCGGTCAGCGCTGTTAAGACGGGCTGTGGGTCTGTCGGTCGGTCTGGTCAGATTTGTAAGTAAACCAAGCAATAAAACAAAGTAGCAGAAGTCATAGTTAAATACATGGATTGAAGAGCTTGTCACTGATAATCGGATCATTTTTTTGTGTCTGTCAGGTGTTTGTAAGATGGTTTGTATGGACATAATGTTTATATTGATCGTTGTTAAGGTTGTAATTAGGATCGTAAACCAGAGAATACAAAGGAGGTGTGAGTGAGCGTCATGACTGTAAATACAAACTAAGTTAAAAAAAAATAATTTTATTAATTTAAATCATGTAAATAGTTTTAGACTTTCTTCAAATGCTGTTTCGTGGCTTCTCCACGCTGCCAGAATGTAATTCAAGAGGATCAACACAGAATCTCTGCATCATACTGTATTTCTCTGATTTTAATGGCCAAACCAGTTAAATTTAAAGCTGCACAGGTCAACAAACCCAAACAGAGTCTGTTGATGCTTTTACACTTTTCGGCAGTGATTCAGAATGAAAATCTACTGGAATTCAGTGGAATGTTTCTTTACTTGTGTTAGACAATATTAATTTAAGTTGCAAAAGACTGTTGTTGAGCAAAGACAAACATGATACACGAACCCCAAACTGTTCCTGATGTGCTGGTCGGCACATCAATGTATGTATGAATTATTGTTATTCAAAAACCGTCAGACTGCACCACAGTTTACACTTTAAACTCAATGAAAATGTCACACGACTGTCCCTCACATGCAACAGGAAGCGGAGACGTGGTTATGATAAGTGTTTGGTTAAGTTTTACGAGCAGCAACTTTAAAATATGCAGAAAATCTGCATTTGTTCTGTGTGGGTCAGCTGATCAATAATCCTCCATACACAATTGATCGACTTGAAATATGACATGAATAGCTCCCAGAAATGAACCCACAGAGAATAATCACTGAACTCTGCAGTTTCCTCTCAGCTTTATGTAGCGTTTTAGAGTCTTTTGGCTCATTGTTGTGGTTTTATGAGCCGCTTCTTAACTGTGTTGATTCAGTCTCATTGCTCTCATCGGCGGCTGTTTTCAGCCAGAGAGCTCTGTTAACACTTGACTTTTGTTTTAGTGGAAAGGTTTCTAATTGCCATCAACTCCTGTGTCAAATGACTTTGTAGAAGTCACAGGTTTATAACAGGCCGTGATGAAAACATGGTGTCTGACGTGGCATGTAAACACTTTTCCATCTGTCTTTCAGAGACCAGCTGGTGAACATAGCTCAGCATTTAGCAGCTAATGAGCTAGCTGGTGGGCTAATGAGGTCAGAGGAGACTAACAGAGCCAAAGGGAATAACAGTGGTGGCTTATATTGATCATGTGACCAGAAACATGAACCCAAATATGGCTCAATATCTGCTGGATGTGTGAAATGGTAACATGCTCACCATAACAAATGCCACAGCAAAGAACATCTGTGAATGAAGGTTTGTAGATATTTAGCGTTTGAAAGATCAGAATTAGCCTTCAAATAAAATCCGGTTTCACTACACAACACATGGTGACCTCAGTGTCCTCGCTGCTAGCTGCTGTCCTGGTGACCGATGCAGAGTACCGACAGGCTTTTTCCTCAAAAGAGGATAATATTGACTCACATGAGATTAAAGGCCACTGCATGGAGGGAAATTAGATTACAGAGTGACATACAGAGGCTGTCTGAAAGCTTGATTTCTGCATTATCTGTGGTGTGAAAAGCAGAAAAAGGGATGGAGGATCCATTTAGAATGTAATCCGGTTTCTCCCTCCCCAATACTGGAAACAGACCTCACATCTTGTGCTGCTAAGTTTGTATTTTTATTAGGTTGCTTGTACGAGAGAAGAGCAGGGCGACCACCCAGCTATTTCCTATAAACTGTAAAGTTGCGTCAAAAAAACAGATCGCAGAGGAAAACGGGAGAGCAGAGGAAGGAGACAGAGAGAGTTATGCCAGTGAAGAAAATTGGAACTGAAAGGGGCAGAGTGTGCAAGCCGGGGGAGTCCATCACTGTCAAGCACTGAGTGCAAAAATCATTAATAGATGGGAAAGTAGGACTGCTAAAAAGTCTCTTATTTTTCCACTAATGTTCTACAGTTGGACGAATGCCATTATGGATCAGAGCAGACTGTATTCAGCAGCTTGGGAATTAGAAAGAAAATCAAAGGACAAGGTAATGAGCCTGGAGACGCTCTAAATGCTCCACTGTGTCTGTGCCAGACCACATTTACTGTTAATTACCGAACACCTATTTGGAAGCAATTGCATTAATGATGTGCTACTCAAGTTTGCAGCTAATTTGTGTTCCATTTACCGGCCTCGTCCCTCACTCATGGTCCAAAAAGACGTCATTATAAACACAAGTGACAAGATGCTCTGCTGGCTTTTAGCTTTTTATAATTGGTCTCTAAAAATGTTTTATACAGCTGAGGTTGACGGACACGAGTGTTACTCTTTCTGAGTAGTCTGGACGTTTATTCTTTCCATCATTTAAAGCAGATAAAACTGCATTTCTAGCTAATTAGATTTGTGCAATGTCACATTTCAGCCTGATATCAGCAAATACGGTAATTCAGCAGTTTACCTATTTACCCCTTTTCCGTTTTGGCATCTTTGTGCACTGTTTCGTCCACAGCTGTTCGGTTTTAGTTCACGCTCACCGATCTTAAAGTTAGCGCTCAGCTGGTGAATTTGGGAGCAGTTAGCAGGTAAAGAGACTGATTCCTTCTCAGGATGTTGAGTGGCCACAGAGAAGATTCAGAATGACCGCTGACAGCGCGCCATGTCTGCTGGATGTGATTATAGGCAACAACAAAGTCACTTAATATCTGACAATATTCCTGTTTGTGCAGTGACTTCAGAAGGAATCACTGGACACCAAACTTGGTATCTTTTTGTCGTCTCCATATTCAACATTGCCTCAAAGAATTGCCTTTTTTTTGGATAAAATTTCCATGTTAAGGGAACGATGTGTGCTCTCAGATGAAAGAAGGAAGGAAAAGGATATTCCACCCTGAGGCAACAAACATGAATCTCATCCTCTCGTTAATCTCCATTACGATGTGTGTCATCTTAAAAAATTCATCTTACCGGGCTGGCCTCTGATCAGCCGGGCCATTTTAATGCAATAAAAACTCCACAGATCATAATGGAGTGCATTGCAAATAATTTATTAAGAGCTCTGAACCCTGAGATACGAGCGCACTGAATCTTTTAACACAGTTTTTTATGTCATTTTCAAGCTTTTTAACTGTGTTTCCAACAGGCCAGGTTTTCCTACCTACATATGAAGTACCTGTTCTTCTCCTGGCTGGCGGTGTTCGTGGGGAGCTGGATCGTGTATGTAGAGTACTCAGCCTACACGGAGCTGTGTCGTGGGCACGACTGCAAGAATTCAATAGTGAGTATTTTACTTGTCATACACCATTAAGCCACAAACACAACGACTGACAAGTGAAGTGAATAACACTGATCGTCTTGTCACAATGCAGTGATCTGCTGGGAAACTTGGGTCCTTCAGTTTAAGTGGATGTAATCTGACATCCACCACACATCCGAGCACTGCTGGAGACTGTGTGCGTCCTCTTATGGCAGCAGTTCCCAATACAGACCACAAAAACTGCACAGGAATGACCCACGGAGCGTGAGAGAAAGAGTTCAAGGCATCGATCTGACCTTCAAGTTCCCCAGATCCCAATCTGATCGAGTATCCGTCAAACGTGCCAGAACAAGTCCGGTCCGTGGACGCCCCACCATGGATTAGACTTAATCTGACCCACTGATGCATGGACACAGGACCTCTGGTTCTGCTCTGTGGTGTCTGGCATCAGGGCACTGGTGGTGATCATTTTTAAAACCTGTGGGCTTCAAAGGATCGGACCAGGTTTGGCATATCTCACGGGTGCTTAATTCGATTGGGATCTGGGGAAATTGGAGGCCAGGTTGATGCCTGGAGCTCTTTTTTTCATCTTATTCGGGCTCCCTGGGCAGTTTTTGAGTCAAAGTAACATCCAGATGAATAACAGATTGGATTGGTGGAGAGATAATCAATCTTATCCTGTGTTCTATATCCCAAACCTCATATTAGACTGTGATCCTTTTCTAGTTTCCCTTTGTGCAGTTTAACACTATTCCCATTTGTATTTTTCAGTGTGACAAATTCAGAAAAGGAGTCATTGACGGCTCGGCCTGCAGCAGCCTGTGTGAGAAGGACACGCTTTACCTGGGGAAGTGCTTCACTGCCAAACCCAACAGCCAGGTCAGTCTTCAACCAGAAACTCTTCTTCACTGTCCTTGTTATCAATCCAGCTGCACCTCAAGCTTCTTTTTTTTTATTTTAGGTGTATTCTGGGAGCTGGGGAGACCTGGAGGGAGTAATTAAGTGCCAGATGGAGGATGCGCCTCATTATGATTTAGGAAGTGAGATTGAGCCCAGGAAGGAAGCTTCAGCCTTCAACAAGCCCACCAAGGGGACCTCTGTGGAGAAATTCAGAGAGATGATCCACAACCACCTGAAGGTCAGGAAGTGTTCATCGGATCAAACAGGGTCTGGCTTAAAAGCTTTGGTTTGTCTTGTAACTGTACTCTCTCTGTTCAGGCTAAAGTGGGGGATCAGGCCAACCTCGCAGACTTGGCAACCCAAGTATTGTCCATAACAGACGCTAATAAGGACGGTCACATCTCGCTGCCTGAGGCCCGCTCCACATGGGCTCTGCTGCAGCTTAATGAATTCCTGTTAGCGTTAGTCCTGGAAGACAGAGACCACACGCCCAAGTTGCTGGGCTTCTGCGGGGACCTGTACGTGATGGAGAAGGTGCCGTACTCTCCTCTGTACGGGATCAGTCTGCCCTGGATCATCGAGGTGTGGATTCCTGCCGGTCTGCGCCGCAGCATGGACCAGTGGTTCACCCCGTCATGGCCACACAAGGCGAAGATCTCCATCGGACTGTTAGAACTGGTCGAGGACGTTTTCCACGGCACTTTTGGCAGCTTCCTCATGTGTGACGTGAGCGCGACCAGTTTTGGTTACAACGATCGGCACGACTTAAAGGTGATGGACGCGCGGTACATCGTTCCTGAAGCCATCTTCCAAGAGGACATCCGGCAGCAGCGCTGCGACGTCGACGAGGATTGTCTGTACGGCGCAGACTGCCTCACTTCCTGTGACCTCACCAAGCACCGCTGCGTTCCCGAGGTCACCAGACCAAATTTAGCCAAAGCCTGCGAAGCACTCAAGGACTATATTCTACGAGGAGCGCCATCGGATGTGAGAGAGGAACTCGAGAAGCAGCTGTACGCCTGCATCGCACTGAAAGGTTCAGCTGAGCAGATGGAAATCGAGCACTCGCTGATTCTGAACAATCTCAAGACTTTGCTATGGAAGAAAATCTCTCATACGAAAGACTCCTAATAAATAAGCACAAAGACCGATTCCTGTCCCATTAAGTTTTTAAATAAAATATCACTGGACATCTTTTCACTGTGGAAACAGAAGTATATAAATCTCCTTGTATTTAACTTTACATGTATAACTGATGTATTTTAATCCAGAAGCAGATGTCAAGGAATGTCAGTTTCATATTTAATAATGTATCAAGTATCCGTGAATATACTGGAACAAAATGAGCAAGTGCAATTTTTTTGAAACCATGACAAATCAATAAATTTGACTCAGAACTGTCAGGAGTCCTCCTTTAGTTCCTGCAGAGTTTGACACTAGAGGGCAGTTTTCACTCAAAGAAAGTTTTTCTGTGCTCTCCGATATTAAAAATGGGGTCCTACGAGATTTTGCGACATTGAATATATTCTGGATTTGTTTTTAAATGAGGGAAAAGCGAAAAATACAATCGCATTTATCGTTATGCCTTCATACACGTGAAGGGGATTTTGAACCCTTTGAACTTCGAGTACTACAACTTGTCGATTCACATTTTCTGACAAATATCAGCTACAATTGGTGCAAAACTCACCTAGATAAATGACAGTTTTGCATAGAATGTATGTCTGTTAGAAGAAATGGCAAAAAGTATTTAATCGCATTACTCAAGCATTTTTTATGACGAGCAGATCAGTCTATAAGCCGTGGTACCACTCTGGGGATCAATTAAATAAAAAAACCCATAAAAATATAAATCCTCTAATAAGTGATTAAGAGGCTCCTGCTAATTATGTAAATGAAGAGCAACATGACAAAGCACACGAGAGGATTTGACTCTTTTTCGATAGATTTATTAGAACAAATTTTTGAGCCGACAAACGCCTCAGTCTGAAGCCTCTTGTTCCTGAGCCCGGAGGAAGCTGGCCTTCTTCTGGGCGACGCGGTCTTTCCTCTGGGCCAGAGAGAGCTTGGCACGGTTCCACCTACGTCACGAAAACAAGCACAATTAACATTTGCAGGTTTTTTTCATAGGTATATCACAGTTTCTGTGCTAGATTGGTTCAAAAACAAATCAGCTTTTGATGTTAATATCTCACCTCTTCTTCTTGACCTCTTTGGGAGGCTTCTTTTCGTGGACTGGGTTCTCACGAATGGAAGCGTGAGCCTTTTTGTACATTTCCTCAATCTGAAAGAGAACGACAGTCAAACCTCCATCCGAACGTTTACCTGCACATCTCATTTCTGGGCATGTTTTTCCCCCTTTACTCACATCAGTCATGCTAAAGACTGATAAACATTCTTTTCCCCCCCAAATAAATTCAGAAGATCAAAGTATTTTTTACTTTCGTATCAGTTTTCCGACTCTACAATCAAGCTTCCTTCTCACACCATCAGTTTCATCAAGTCCGTATGTTATGTATTCTAAGATGTTTCCCATTATCCACCGTTAAGTGCAACTCTTGAACCGAGCAACTGCATTTTCTAGATTGCTTCACCCGCTCCACTCGTAACAGCCGGTTTAACTTGCAGCTAATATTTTAAGAGTCAACACTAGAAATTCCCTTCCGACTTCATGAAGTGATTAATAAGGCAGGATTAGTATGACTGCTCGAGGGATTCATAACCCATCTAGTCTGAGGACATGTCAACAAATCTGAAAGAGGCAATCCTGATCCTGCTGAGGAAAGGATCAGGACTGTCGCAAAACCGAAGCCACTGAAGCTCGTAAGCCCGGCACACGTTTACAGACGCAACATTCGTTGTGACGTTAGGATGATGATATTCTCCAGCCTGAAGTCGTTAATATAAATTACTCTAACAAGAGCCACTGCCTTATTCACAGAGGGGCTGTCTGAATTAAAGTCTTTTCTTTACATTAGAAAAGATGCATCATCTATTACAAGCACTGACAATGAAGATTGATGGTGTTTTTATTTTCCGAGAGTGAATGCTGTGGTCACTGCACCATCACCCTGAGCTCTCCGTCACCAGAGATTACTAATGGCCATGTGTGAAACTAATGACTTAGCTCATAGTTAGAAGCTCTTAGCTAATGAGCCAATAAGTTCACATCAGGGCAAGTACAAAAAAAAATATATAAAAATTACTTAAATTCCTGGCTGCCACATTATGTACACACACACGTCTCTGGCTACTTGGAACACAAGCCAAGTCGTAACACCATCTGCCTACTGACAGTTTACAGAAAAAAATTAAAGACTTGCCGAATCGGGGGTGACGCCATTCTTGATGAAGCGGGAGAACTGCTTCTTGTAAGCATCCTCGTCCTCCTCCATCAGGAGGCTCATGTACTCTGACACGTTGATGCCCATGATGTGCTTGCGGTGGACCTCAGCGTTGAACTCCTTGCTCTCTGGATCGTAACCAGGGAAGCGCTTGGTGCTGGGGGAAGATAAATATAGAAGAAAAAAAAAAAAAGGGTAAATATCAAGCAAGCAGATTCAAAACAAACATTGCAGAATTAAAACACACCAAGTCAGACTTCCAAATCACCAAACTTCCGACATTATGTCGAGGCGCAGTGAACACAGCTTTGGCATTACGGCACGTTAAATCCATCTTTTATGCAATAATCATAACCACTCGAGCTCAGCGTGTGAAAACAAAGGCAAGCAGACTTGTCAACTGCCAGCTGCCGTTTCCAACTGAGTCATGAAATCAAACTGTACAGACTGCATTCAAACTCGGCTGAGAATATAAAGTCAACACACACGAGCGTCCACCTGTGGCTACACAGACTCAGTACGCAGCACCTGAAATGCATAACGAGGTGCTTGAATTACATGTTTTCTTTCCATTTTTTGAAGGCGTTCCCAGATCTGCTAGTTTAGAAAGCAGATCAGTGTCGGTGCATCAGACATTTAATTGAAAACTGCACATATGGGGACCAACAGAGTGGCAAACTTGCCAGCTTTCTCCAATTTTCCTCTGCTACAAGACACACCTGACAGGATATGCAGGAGGCTGATGAAACCAGAATTTAGAGACCTCTGAACAGAAATTCAACAGGCAACTTAATCTAAAGCAGTCAACCTGTTCTAGACGCATTCATACAACCTCCCTCGTCCTACTCTCTGCATCTTTAACACATCAGTGTCACATCTATCCAGCCCGAACAGCGATGCCCGTTTACCCCGTCTGCCTGAATGATGTATGAGCTAATGACAAGGGAAGCGCTGATTTATGAGCCTTCAATAAGATGACGTTCCGATAGCAGCGGCTGATGTTTATCTGTTGCATCAAGCGGCACATTAATGAGGTTCTGGCTTATAAACATCCCTGCAACCAGTTTGTAAAGCTTTCCAACTACTGTAAAAGATTCTTATTCTGTAAGTGTCAGGGAGCTTCAAAGGATTTTGAAGCAGTTACTTTTAAAAAAAGAAATTGCCCTTTCAAATAGTATAATATAGATGATGGATGAGTAAATAAACGATAAGTATCGGCCCAGAAATTCACAATCGGTGCATCCCTATAATAGACAAGTGATTTCAAGCATTTAACTGATTTCTTGAAGGCCCAAAAAGATATTTCATGCAAAAAAGAAAGTGTTTAAGTAGCCGGCAGAGGAGATGAAACCAAATCGTAGTTCAATGTCTCACCAAGAAGTTTTGGCACGTGCCTAAAAAATTATGGATGAGACCAAGTGCAACAGTTTCATCCACCACACAAAGCGAACTGCACACCTCACTTTCAGTGTCATTTGTGCAGCTTGACTGCTGACTGGTCGCCTGCACACTTCACGTTAAGAGCTTCTGAGTGCCAATTAAAGAGTAAAAACAAACCATTTTCACTGAGCAGGAAACAAGGTTAACAGATCGTCTACATGAAAAGGCCTTTACGCAGCTGACAGTTTAATAGGAAACACACAGGTGCTACCAGTAATGTTAACGGCGGCTCTATTCAAGCGTCATACACTCAGTGCAGATATCATTAATGTTATTGGTTATAACCGATTTTTCCTGCTGTGACATGATGTGAATATTTCCCTTGAAAATAACCACAAGAAAACAAAGAAATCACCTGTTTTAGTGCAAAACAAGCACTGTGGTGTATATTTACCTAATTTTGGAACAAAGACCTTGTTTTCTAAACAGCAGCATTTCTAATCCACTGAGTGTGACAGGAAGTGGGACATGTTACCTGTGTGGGATGGACAGGCCTCCGTCCACTGCTCCCTTCAGGGCACCGAACACCTTGTTGCCTGTGGTGGTTCTAGCAAGTCCAGCATCCAGGTAGCAGGTGAAAGCGCCTGGCTGACCATCGATGCTCTCCACGTTGAACTCATCGCCCGTCACCTCGACCTGGCCTTCGTACACCTTGTCCAGGCCGAACTTGTTCAGGAGCTGAGGGAAAGAAAAATGGCAGCATTTGAGATTTGAGAACATCCGGTTCGACAGCCACCGAGTTCTATATCATTAGCTGGAGTCCAGCTGTGCAAACCACATTTTTCCAGAGGGCAACTCTGATTTCAGACAAACCCCAAGTACATCTAAAAGCTTATTTAGGAGAGGTTGTCCCCTCACATTCTGGGTCAACAGGAGGTAAAAGAATAGTCTGTACGACAAAGTTCATACTCACTCTGCGGGCCACCAGCAGACCAGTGCAGTAGGCTGCTGCGTAGTTCGTCAAACCCACAGAGATTCCGTATTTTGGCAGCTCGTGTGAGTAGGCCGCGCACACAATCATGTCACCCTCGATCTTGGCATAGGCGATCTGCAATCACAAGTCGTGACACATTCATACACACCGCTTAGTGTTGACATCAAAACTTCCACATTCACACTTTGCAAAGTAGCACAGATTGAGGTCATGTTGCATTTTAAAAGTAGCCGCAGCTTTCCACATCTTGATTTAACCGCACATGTGTATGCTTTAGTTTTTTGCAATCAGTTTTGTTACTGAGATCGATCCAAGACCGTAAACATATACCCAGTCTGTTTTAAGATGAAGAAAAGTGAATACCGAGCCACGACACTTGGAATAGAAAACAGGACACTGTCAGCAAACACTCACCTGGCAGACAATGTCCCTGTTGGAGAAGCGGACAATCATCCGGTACTTGGGTGTGTTGTACTTGTTCTTATCTTGTACGACCAAGCGCTTACGAGCAAAGAAGTCAGTCTTTCCCTCTGGAAGGAAAAACACACTTCAGTCACTTACAAAAAGTTACTTAAAAATAACTTCAAACATGAGGAGGAAGACGACAGAACAGGGAGCCTCACCTCTCCTCCTCCTGAATTTGACCTGGTACCTCTTGAAGTAGGCCTTGTTCTTCACCACTTTAACAAAACCCTGCAAGAGAGACACTTAAAGAGTCAGAACAAGAGAGTTTTCAGAAGCTAACTACACGTTAGTTCCCTGCGGGGGGGTCTTGTGTTAGTTTGGCTGTCACTGTCAGTAACGTTAGCCACGGCTAGCATTAGCAAGCTGGGCCAATGGGAATGAACGGCAGCAGTTAGCATGATAGCTAAGCAGGGTTGACGATCAGGAAACAGGCTGGTGGTAAACTACATAAAACGGAAAATCAGGGGATGTGAGTTCACATACTCACAGGACACACGCTGGTTTACATTTCACAACAAATCAGAGTACGGACAGAAGGAAGCAGTGAGTTTGGGAAGGCAGCCATTAGGCCACGTTTAAGCAGACCCGGGTGAGCGTTAGCCGGACATAATCTAACTTCATCTGAGCATCAGCAGCATGTTTTTAAACGTCTGACAGCACACAGCGCTCGTTGTATGTCTTAAGTATACATGTAGGCACATATTGGGACGAATTACAAACCATTTTTGCAGTCTTTTTGTCTCCTTATGAAGGAGCCCGGAGCCAAAGACTGGGGCTTGACTCCGCTGCACTGGAAAAAGGAAGATTACGGTGCGCATGCGCCGTAAATACCGTGTCACAGGATGAGCGGCGGGGACGCCATGCTGCAGAGGATTCACCACGCTGCCCCCTAGCGAGCTGGGGCGGTTACACACCTGCTTAAAAATAGGATATGTACATTTATGATAAACTTTATTTATAGAGCACCTTTAAAAACAGCTCCACCTCCAGATTCTAGTAGAGAATATGAACCTGAACCTCCACCCACAGCCTCTGCAACCAGCCTGCATAACAAGATGTCCCCCTCCAGATGTGAGCAGACATCTGCAGCCGAAACCGGCTCGTCCACCCACAGCCGAGTGCCAGCCGACTACTTCGCGGCCCTCCATATTTCAGATTGTAGCAGAGGATTGCAATCTGAACATCCGCCTGCAGCATTTGCAAGCAGCTTTGAGTGCTGTAACTGCAGCTTCCACCTCCACCTCCACCTCCACTTTTAAGTAAACATCTGCAGCCTGAAATTTCACCAAAAGCCCCTGACACCAACCCACATCGCTGTCTCCTCCTCCAGTCAGCTGCAGCCTGAACCTCCACCCATTGCCTATGCAAGCCACCTGCTTCACTGCCTCCACCTCTGGATTCTAGCAGTGAACTGCAACCTGAACCTCCACCCAAAGCATATACCAGCAACATTCATCGCTGTACCTGCAGCTTCCACCTCCACCTCGTCATTTAAGCCTTAAGCTCCACCCATAGCCCTATTCAGCAACCTGAAATGTTCCTTCCACTTCGAGATTGTAAAAGAAATCAGCAAACTGAACCTCCACCCAAAGCCTCTCTGACCAGCCTGCATTGTAGTTGTCACCTCAGGATTCGAGCAGACATCTGCAGCCAGAAACTGCACCCACAGATTGTACCATTAACCTGCTTCACCGCCTCCACCTTAGAATTCTACCAGAGAACCTCCACCTACAGCATGTGCCAGCAACCTACATCTCTGCACCTGCAGCTTGTCTCGAGTAAAACCTTCGGACTGAAAACAAGATGTTCAGTTCAATGAAATGTTCCGACGCTGTGAGCGACACGAAGACATTCTGTTCAGCTCCTCTGTAACGGGGTTGTGAGAAATGTCAAAACCTTCGCAAAGAAGAACTAAAACCAGCTGCAGGGTCAAATATTTAGACTTTCAGGTGAACCCACCCTGAAACATAAGGTTAAGGAATATATTGTTGTAAAAGAAGACATCTCCATTATTTTATTGTTTCTTTCTCCTCCACAGCGAACATCAGCAGTAGTCTCTACTTCCTGCTCCCTGTGCAGCGAATGTGAGTAAAGGGAACTCCCACAAAATTCCTCCACTGAGAACAACCTGCAACATCATCGCCATCACCTCTTCTGTGCGTTGCCCCGGTAACGTGATTACCTTGGATACCTGCTACTGTGGAAATTTTACACTACCGAAAATGAAATATTGAATTTCTAATACCACCAAAACTGATCCCATTACCTCAACATATTCTGTTGCAGATTTGACAAGATGTAGCCAACAGTGTTTTTCCTAATGATCACTATATAATGATTATATTATGTCATCTTTGATAATTATCAGTGGCACATGAATGAATGCCAGGTGTCCTGCACTCTGCTGTCACCATCGTCAAGCTAACACTTAAATCATGAGCAACAACACCGGAGTAGTCAAGAGGTCAATAATAGATTATTTCCATACAAATATAAGAGTGACATTAAAACAACTATTTAAAAAATTGTAAACATTAAAAGTTATTGTAGCGTTGGTAACTCAGCCACTGAAATATTGACATCAACAGTGATAATGCGGGTTAAAACCAAGCTCGATTGTTTGAGCACAATGACTGATGGGTAATCTTGCTTGTCGGCTTGTTCGGTTCTCCACCACACAGTTCGCTTCCCCTTTGAACTGAACATGTTCTGCTCCCAGTGGTTTAAACATGGCTGAAAACCCAGTGCAGGGGACCAACTGGGCAGTCAGAAGGCATCACATGTGTTTAATTGTGTAATTAAGAATGTTTTTTATTTGTGTTTGCAACATTTGTTCATGTCTTTCAAAAACAAATGTACCACCTTTGGATTATTTAAATTTAAACTTGGTCAGACTACAAAAAATGTCCCTCATTTCTGAATTGTAAAAGTGGAGATTTGCAGCAGATTGTTTGGTATCACCATCCCAGTAGTTCAGCATTTCAGACCAGATGAATTACGTTAGTAGTCATCAATATTTAGCCATTAATCAGAAGGGATGGTGCAGACAGTCGGACGTCTTTGGGGATGTGGGTGTGGTAACAAACAATACCAGCAGTAGTGAGTAATATGAACTCAACCTGATGCACCTGCCACATGATGGTTTTGGCCTCCGCCGGCTCTCCCAACACACATCTACTGTAGCTCAGAACATCGATGTGGAATAAGAAAAAAAACTAATTGTCATTTTCTAATCATACCACAGTGATGCATTTATTTTTCGTGACATTTTAGTCTTTCACGGCCGCCGTGACTCGACTGCTCCCTCATCACAGAGAGTTTCCGTTTCATTGTGCGTTCGCAGCTCTCTAGTTATTTTTATCTGACAGACTGGAATGTGATGTTTCTGTCAGTGTGACAGACTGAATGGCCTGTAACGTCAGCTGCTGCCATGAGCAGGGGAGTGTCCAACAAACAACAGTAGATATGCGTCACTGCTCCCATGTGAAACCTGAAAAGTAGGTTTTATGGCTGGCTGGTATGTGAATCGAGGCCGTCTGCTTAGTCACATTTTCATCATTGAACTTCTGCTCTGATGTGGTTACTTCACTGTTGGTTTCTATTGACTGCTCCCGCGCAGTGAAAGGCGTAGCGATGCTGCTTATAGGCAGTTTCTAGTTCAGTAAAGTCCATTTTACCTTGGTTTTTGTTGTATATTTATTGTTTTTGTGAGGACTAACCACAAAGTTTTTGTATACGGATGGATTAAAGGTATTTTTCCTGATTGTACTATGAAGACAACATGCCACGAATGAGAGAACGTTAAAGCTACAGTGTTCTAACCTCCAGTCTGCTCAAACAGAAGAAATCTTTCTCTCAGCAATGAACTTCTGGTAAGTTATTCAGGATCTGATGCTGATAAGATAAGCACTGCACATGTAGAGCCACCGGAAGCTTCAGATTCTTTTCCTTGACTGGAGCGCTCATAGTATGCTGGGTTTAAACTTAACAACTTGGTAACAACTTCACAGCTACAAAGCTGAATAAATAATCATAAAGTTAAGTTATATGTCATCATATACACGGTGTTAGAATGAAAGAATGCTCCCTTTTCTTGTTGTCTTGTTTCCTGGACAGATTATGTGATATGGTTCTGACAGTGCTGTCAAATCTGAGTAGAACAATGATATGTTGAGGTAGTAAGGGATTTTAAATAAGCTTACATTGAGTATAAAAGTGTTAAATGTCTGAATAGATAAGGTTGTTATGATGATACTTTAAATACCTGCATCCCTATAGTGTAGAATAAATACACCTGTTCATCCTACTTGATGTCATCTCTTGATCCCCTTAAAAAACACGTACCAAACAGTCGCCTAAAAGGTGGAGAGAGCTTGTTAGGGTTTGTTAAAAATGTTCTCATAACAATAAATCTGTTTTAACTACAACAGATACAACATACCTCTCACCATAAGGAAAATATCACAGAGTAGCCTTCAGAGATGAAGTTATGGCGCAGCCAGGATGGACTGCGACTGCTAACTTACAACCACAAAGCACACTGTGTATTAAAGCCATTGTGTCACATTACCAAAATAAGTGTTAGACAGTCGTGGTCCTTAAGTACTAGTTTGAGGTTCTTGTACTTTACTTGTGTGCAGTGTTGTGAAATGTACCCTGCAGTCATAGTTTGGTATAAGTGAAAGTCCCTCAGCTATACATTAAAGTACCTGATATTAACTGTAATTAAGCGTCAAAAGTACAAGAGATAGTGTATTATACATATATTTACATGTATGTATGTCTACTATGAGTTGACCGATTACTGTAGGATTATGTGATTATTAATATTCAGTGTTTTTTAGATGATCAGATCAGAATACTGGAAAATAAAATGTCTTTTAAAATGTGCTACTTTGGCTCTGATGTCCCGTGTAAATCTAATCTGCAAAGCCACTCATAAATTATTTCCTTATTTAATTTTTTTATACCATTCTTTTGTTCTTCTAGATAAATGTTTGTTATGATATATTTAACTTTATGTTCATGTTTACGTCTATACATTGTGAGCGAAGGAAAAAAACAGTCAAATTCCTTGTATGTGTTGACATACTTGGCCAATAAAAATGATTCTGATAAAGCTGATTCTGAAATAAAAACAGCTATTGATTTGGGATTCATAAAGGATTTAATTAGAACCAGTAGAATAAAACAAATGTCAAACAGCATGTAGTTTATCTGTAAATAAAGTCTTTTCTCTCCCTGTGAGAATGTAAAGATCTCAGCGGTGCAGTTCCACCTCACGAACACGCGGGGGCAGTGTTGCGTCATATTGTGGCCCGCCCGCGCATGCTCAGTGCGATGTAAACATTTCGCTAGGCCGCCGCCGCGAGCTCGAGGCTCCGCAGACATTTGTGTCCACGTATTAAACGGCTGCGTGGGCTGAACCCAGCGAGGACTCAATGGGAGCTAGCTAACTCAACGCCGGGCTAGCGTCTCTACTTGCAAACCTACAGCTATGCTAACTTGGAAAAATATAGCTCATGTATTCGGTTAAAGTGTTGGAAAAACAGTCGTTTCCTCGTAACAGTTGGAGTATACTTTCGTGCATGGGAAGCGGACGACGTTTGGTGCCGCTGGTTGAAAACGCTTCAAGGTAAAAAAAAAAAGAGATGTCCTTGTGTGTTTTTCTTTTTTCGGGCTCTGTCTAATTGCTGGAATGAGCAGTAAGTCGTAAAAAAAACCACACACGACAGCTTATTATCACCGTGTTTATCCAAGTGAGTGTAATGACACCACGTTTACAACACAGACTGTGTTACAACGGAACTTTTTAACACAGCTAGCAGCAATGTTAGCTTTTATCACTTCTTATTAATGCTGTCACTACTTGTTAAGTGGAAGTTAGTTAAGCTGCTCGCGATGGACTCGAGCTATCACCTGGAAATAAAACATAATTTAACGTTTAATGGGAGATTTTCTATTTTATTCTGCTTTACTAACTTAATCTAACTATGTAGCTCGACTGTTAGCATCGTCGAGCTCGTCAACGTGAGACTCTCATACTGTTGCATTTGATGCCACATCTCCATTTCAGCTCACAACACCAGCCAGCGAGCCAGTAAAAGAAACAGAGACTTCTCCTTTTGTTTAAAGTTGACTGCCCTGCACACTAAAATGTGTTTTGATATGTGCGAGCACAAGCAAAGTATTTAAAGAAGGTTATCTTTAACTCAGACTGCAGAGGAGTGACTTGCAGCAGCAGCAACACAGTTTGGACACCAGAGTTGAACACCTTTTTATAAAAACAAACTATGGAAAGTGCTCCTTATTGATTGTCAGGCTGAATAATACATGTGAGGATAATGTTTAAGGGAGTAATGGAAAAGTAGGCCAATGTTGCTGGTGATCATGATTTGTGTCTCACAGCATGTTTAAGCATCAAACTAGGAATATTTAGATCATACAGGCTCATTTTCAGCTGCAGGATGGCATTAAAAACAACAACAACACATAAACACAGAGAAGCACAATAACACAAGCAGTACTCCAGACAGTGACAGCTGTCCCTGGCAGATCGATTGCATATGAAAGCATAACGCATATAATTTATCACATAGCATATACACACAGATAACACCGATAAGTATTAATAGCCCAAGGCAGACCAGCAGAGTAACGCTTGCTTTATATGTGTTAATTAATCACAGTGAGGAATGGGACTTTCCCGACAGCAGAAGGGTTCATTGTTAATGTTAATTCTCCCTAAATGGAAATGCCCAAGTAAAGTACAAGTGCTTCTAGATGCATTCAGTTTCAATACGTCTCTGCCAAGTAATGACTTAGTCCAAAAACCTGGTTAATGAATTTCTGCTTTCAGGATTCTTCTTCTATGATCGAGGCTTACATCTCTTTTCTGTAAGTAACACTGAGCAATTCTTCACTTTTTTTTTTTTTGTCAGTCAGCAAGTTGTTTCTTACGAGACCAGATGTGCTTTGTCAGAGGATACACGTGTTGGTACTTGTTGTAGTTACGACAGATGGCTTCACAAGCTTCGCTCTGACCCCCGGCCTCGGTTAAAGGCGCTGAGGAACACGCTGTACGTTAGGGAGTTAGAATACATACATCTGCTTTTCAGTTGTCTCATTTCGAAATGATCACATTCAGTTCGGAGTAGTGTAAACATTTTAAACTGGTCATCATCTTCTCCACCCCCACCTATGCTGATGGTGAAGTTTCATTGTCACACAAAATATTTCTGGAGCAAAACAGCATTGCAGCATTCATCTAAATATCTGAAGTAGATGGGGACTAAAAACACAAACAGAATACATTAAATGGCTCCATTCAGCTGATCCAGTGTAACCAAAGTCTTTGGGAGACCATCGTTAAACCCCTTTCAAAGGGGTCGCAGTATTTGCGAAGCTAAAAGCGTAAGCATGCAACCCGACTGAAGCTCGACTGTCCTCTCAGGGCTTCCAGAGGCCTTTGCTTAAGATGGAATATCTTTATGAAACTAGGTTACTTTTTTAAAAATGTTTTGCTTCAGTTGTTAAGGAAAACAAAACACTGTTTGCTGTAAAGCTCCAGAAATGATTTGTGGACTATGAAACTTGATTCCACTCCACTCCACTGGCATGGAGGGTAAATAATGACTTAATTTTCATTTTTAGGTGAACTTGTCAAATGTTTGTCAAAGAAAGGAATGAACTTTTGTATATAACACCACATATGGACATATATGAGTGTAGAAGCAGCCTGTATGCCAGTCGCTGATGCAGACAGTAGAGAACACACACTTTCACAGACTGCTCAGTAGTTGGTGTTTTAGATTAACTACATAATAAACCAGCCAAGCCTGACATTCATTATTTTGGTGTTATTGATTGAAACATTTAATTTCCTAAACTACTGTAAGGCTACGTTTTGTCGCGTAATATATCAGCCGGTGGTCGTCGCTCTCATTTTGTTGCTGAATAAGGAAGAATAGCCTGAAGCTAGAGCATTGAAATGCTGATTGTACACTGGGAAAATCTGAGCTTCCCTCTGTGTGTGAAGTGAAAGGCCTTTCTACCTCAGTGTGAGTGTGTTATTGTAAGTCGTGCCTGTGTTTTAATACCCTCACACAGCACATGGACGGCATCCCCCCCCCCTCCGCTGAAGATAGCCGGGCTCGTTCCTGCTGGGCCAGACGATTTTGTTCTCTTTCACAGTCTGGAAATGGCATGTGATGAAAGAAGAGTGAAGGTGAAAGGGAAGAGAAATTAGTCTTTATTTTCATATCAGATGACGGCCGTAAAGATCATATGGACAGAATCTTGTAGTTTTTGTTGGGAGTCTTTTTCCCCCCCCGGTGTGTTTTACAGTACCGCGCGGTATCTGCCGGGTGCTGTGCAGTTTGATTTAGGAGAAAGAAAATGCCTCTTGTGTTCTGCCTTCATTGTGTTCTCAGTTCCCCAATCGTCTTGAAGTTATTTCGCTGAGGCTTTCTTCTTGCCTTGCTGTGGGTTTCATTAGCTATGCGCGCTGCATCTCAGGGCCCCTTTTGAGTTCTCTGGCAAACAAAAGCAGAAACAATCTCTGTATCCAGGATTTATAAGGCTTCAGTTGGCTGGGCTTGCAAACAGGAATGTCTTCTAAGGCCACCTGGATATTGGCATCTCTCAAAGCATGGCCTCCCCTTGTCCTGACTGAGCTGATTAAAGTTTAGGTCTGCTCATGTTTTGCTCCATGAATGTGGCATTTCGGATTGTTTTTAGCCTGCTGACAAACCTACAAGTGTTTCTTTTTGTCTAATAAGGTGCATCATCAATCAGAGCTGATAAGAACGACACACATAACTTGGTTTGATATGATCTTCAATCTGCATGATCATCTTTTCTCTGCCCTGTTCGTTGAGCAATGGCATCCCCCCACATTTGGAGTCAGTCTGTGAAGAAACCTCGTGGCTTTACGTTCTCTTCTTGGCTTTCAGAGAGAGAGAGAGGGGATACAGACACGATGGCTCAGTGGGGCGAAAAACAGAGTTGTGTCGAGAATCGTTCATGTAAGATACAAACTGGGGAGAGATCACAAGTTTTTGTTTTCTAATTAATTGATGATGTCCTTTTAAATCTAATAAATTGAGTGAACTGTGGTTGTGTGTTAGTGGATCGACTTGGCTGTCGGGAAGATTCGATGTCCCGTATTTATCGTTCTATTCAGGTGAATTTAGTCACATTGCGATTTTGTTTAAAAACTAATTAAATGTCTTAATCAGTCGGGCTTTATGCTTTCACTTTTCTGCTGTTGGTGTGGAAAATGTGCTGATCAACGTCTCTGAGTCAGTCTGCGCTGCACACAAGCATGTGATATTGTTATCCTGTGCAGGATAAGGATACGTCTGTGACGGCTGTCGATCCTGGTATTTAAGTTAAGGCCGGTCTGAGTGGGTAAATATAACCTGCATTTTCACACCTATTATTGTTGAATCACAGTTTGTGCAAGCAGTGTGCTGGTTTGTATGGAAAAAAAGGAAAGTCGTGAAGATCTATTCCTATATTGATGTCCAATTAATCACTATTGTGATTGTCTATTACAGCAGATGACGTGTAAGAGAACATGTAGGGATACATTTGGCTTATTTAGGTCGTTGTAGTGTGAATATATGCGGTAACATCCTACAATACAATTACGGTGATCTATGGTGCACAGTTACTGTTATTCTGTCCAGCTCGGTGCCTTCTCTTCTTTCCAATTGTTGGTATACAGAAGAAGAAAATAACGTAGTAAGAGAATCAGTGGAATTTTCACGTGTATTTTACTTTTAACAAAATCTACATGTACGTTCTGTTGTCGCTTGTATCATATTGTGTTGTCTTCTTGTCGGCACGGTATCATCCGTTATGGTGATTAAAATACAGCCGGCCTGCAGGATCTACTGGATAAGAATCTGTTGGTTTAGCTGTAATGTCATATTGTCGATGACAGTCGGTAAATATGCCCCCACCCACAGTGACAGCTCAGGAACAGGGTGTTGTTAGGATAACAGTGAAGGTTAGGTGTTGCAACTTCCTGTTTCTCTCCATTTCAGAGTAGACTTGGCACAGGTAATACCTAAAAAACCCCGGAGGGAGAATGTTTCGTTAAGTTTGGATTTTCACAACTTTCAGTGAGTGATAGTAAAACTTCCGAACATAATGTTGGGACATTTTTTGCCGTAATTACAGTGGACAGGTCACGGTGAAGATGCAGACAGGAAATGTGAGGATACAGAGAGGGATTTCCTCAGAGCTGCAGTTATTAGTTCATAATTTAGATTATTTGGCAGTTATTGCAATTTTGGACAAGTGTAGAACTGCAACATTTAATCAGTTAGTCACAAACTATTAAATTAATTGTCAATATTTTGATAATAAAAACAAAATCGCCAAAAATGATTTGATTCCTGCTTCTTAAATTGTGAATATTTGTTGGTTTCTTTATTCTCTGTCACAGTAAACTGAATATCTTTTGGGTTGTGGACAAAACATGAAATTTAAATGGAAGAAAATCCGATGTTGAGCTGATGTGCATTCCACTAAACTGCACATTTATCTAAGCCATTAAAAAAGCTGTTATATAATTTATTTTCTGGTATACCTGTTGGGATTTTAGCCTGCATTTGCTTTAAATCTAAAGCGTTGAAAGCACAATGAATATCATTGTGAATCATGAAATGTCAGGAGGTCACTATCATGAAACAACAGGAGGTTAACGACGATGAACTATAATGATAAATGTCCATCTCTGTGTTGTGTGGCAACAGTAAAGTCACTAAGAGTTTCTGCGTGTGTGCAGGAGGATAAAAGAAGCTTAGGTAACATATTTTCAGCCTGTACTGTAGCACAGTCCCGTCACCACACTCACCACCGTGTCTTTCCCCACCTCCTTTGTTTTGCTCTCCTTCTCCTTCATGTCTTTTGCCTGTATGACCCGATCGAGAAATGACTCATCATTTTATAGAGACTGAGATGCATGAAATGATTTGTTTCCTGCCTGGTGGCAGGGTCCAGACTTCCTGCTGGGGTGAAACTGAATGCTCATACGGTTTTTGTTCTCAGGTGTGAGGGGAATTTAGGAGAGTTGTTTTTTTTTTGC
>CAEMYA010000186.1:5023030-5060459 GCA_903131615.1 Diplodus sargus | reverse complement strand
TTTTTTGCTGAGTGCGGCGAGCCACTTCCTGTGTTACACTGATTTCAGCAGGAGACTTAGAGAAGCCTGGAGCACTTTGACCCTTCCTGACAGTTTGATCGGCATATGACTGCCTGAGCAGTGTGTCATTAAGTCGGTCGAAGGTTCAGAAGAGTGGATTAACTTCAGGAAGAACGTGTTACGGACATTTCAGTTTAAAACATGCTTTGATTAGTGGTGTTCTCTTGATGAATATACACTGGATTTCCTCAAGGAGTGTGTTAGCGACTTGAAAACAATGATTTGGGATTGTTTGGAATAGCAGGTAGGAATGTATGTCAGTTTTAGATAGAGATCATCATTAATATGCAACCACTACTTATCATCTTTTATGGCCTTTCTTTTTGTAGACTGGCCATTGCTGCGCACTGATCTGAGCACACCGTAGTGTTGTCACGATACTCGAATATCTAACTTCAATGTCAGAGAGAAGAGGGAGTAATAAAACGCTCGGTATCGATGTGTGTTCGTATATTGATGTTTCTGAAATGTGTGAAAATATAGCAGAGTAAAAATCTGAACTATCATCTTTTTTTGATTAACAAATGAACGTGATTATAGTTACTTATTATCGATTGCTATTTAATCCTTTTAAAAGAAACTCTTACTGGGAAATGAGCAAGTCATTTACAGTATTGATTGTGGAAACTGAACTGGACAAAACTATTTGCTGATGCGGAGTTTGAAAACTAAGCAGTGGTATCGATCCAGACGACTGCTGGCTCTGTGCACCCGGCGCAGAAGCTGCAAAATGGAATGATGAAACCTTTTCAGTCGTTGGTCTGAAGGGAATTAGATGCTCACATTAGTATTCAAGTATTCAGAGTGTTTAACAGGCAACTGGGCTTCAGCTTTTTGTTGCTGAAAAGGAACATTTTAGTAACCTTTTATGTTTTGAGTAGTTGAGATACTATGCAGTCAACCATCAGTTTTGAAAACACGTATGATAAAAATGTAAAAGCTTTTGTACAGATACCAAAAAACTCCCTTGCAGAGTTGCCTGGTTAGACTAACAACAATAATTAATTATCAATGCAACAAAAAATAAAAGTTCATTTATTTTGGGTGCATGTTTCATGTTTGCCACTGTGGTTTTCACTGTTGGCAGCCAAAGGTCAAGAATCGGTTGTCAATTTCACTATTGTTGAGACCTGATCAGTGTTAACAAGTTAAGCTTCAGATAATTGACAGCTAGAGGAGTTAAGTAGTTGTTTGTCCTATGAGAGTAAATCTCTTCACTTCAGCCTGTTGCTAAACATAACGTTTTATTACTGAGACGCTGTTACAGATTTAAGAGGTGCTCTCCATCCTCTGCAGGTGGCGACAGACAAGGTTGCTGGTAAGCTGAGTTCTACTCTCTCATGGGTGAAGAACTCGGTGTCCCACACGGTCAGTCAGATGGCTAGTCAGGTGGCCACGCCCACGTCCCTGCAGACCACTACCACGTCCTCTTCCACATCCCTGTCCTCGCCTGCCCTCTCGCCCTCCTCACCGGCGCAGCTCAGTCCTGACGATGTGGAGCTGCTCGCCAAGCTCGAGGAGCAAAACAGGTAAGCTGACTGCGTCTGAGGCATCAACTTAATTACTGCTGATTTGAGGCTGTCGAGGGACGACTTTCTTCAGGAACTAATTCAGTTCCATGTGTATTGTTGTTACACGAGGAAGGAGAAGACAGTCTGACTGATTTAAATGTTTTAAACATGCAAAAATGTGGAGACATGTTGAGTGTTTGTTTGTTTGAGGTACTCGTGAGGCAGTTTTCTTCTAACGTGGCAACATAACGTCAGAAAACATCATTAATAAAGTATTGTATTAGATCGTATAGAAAGTAAAAATCACCCATACGAAAAAATATATCTGATATTAAATGCAGTTATGCATTAAAAGTACATGTAAATGTAAATATACGTAGATTTAAGGGTATTTTTTGTATGCTATTATAGGTCATCCAATTATCCAATCTGATACACAGCATTTTTCTGATTGGATTAAATTAATACATTTAAAATTGTTTCTACTTTGTATCTGGTGCAGCACACAATCTGCAGAGTAACCAGAAACTGAAGTGAGTAAAAGGTACAATATTTAAAAGTATAAAGTAGCTCAAGGAAAGTGCAAGTGCCTCAAAATTGTATTTAAGTTGAGCACATCTACTTTCCAACACAGAATGTAACTGCATTTAATGCATATATTGCATAAAAGCTGTGAACATGATGAGAAACATAAAAGCTGTATCAACTATTCAAGCCCATAATCAACAGTTAACACGTCCTCATCACTCATCACAACCGTCTACCTCATCACGACTGCAAACAACTGGGAGAGAGTATTTTCTGTAGGTTTGTGGAAGTTCAAAAAGCTTCAGCAGATAATAAATAAACAACCCACAAGAAGCTTAATGATAAATCTTGCTGAAGAGTTTGACGGGGTTTGACCCAGCACGTGACAACCTGAATGCAAGTCCTGAGGGAAGCCACTCAGATTGCACGTGAGGAGTTACAGAGTGGATACTCGCCCCACTGCTCTCCACTCACTTCACTGTACAGCTTGTTCTTGTCGCCAGTCGACAGATTAGCATGCTCAGAAATGTGATAGCGTTGGACACTCGCCTGATTCCTTCAACTCTTCTTGATCTGAGTATTATTTTTAATACTTACGTACTACAAAACTTTCATATAAAGCTATATAAAGATTTAGATGTAACCTTTGTTTATCTTAATATTATATTATTATCATTCTCCTACTTTAAAGTCATTGTGCACGACCCCACCATCCCCCTCCTGATGTACACAGACAGGAGAGTGATGTCCTACAGGTTGCGACTCGCCAGCTAACTGGAGGATACAAAGAGATCAGATGGAAAGAAATTTAGTCTCCAGTTCGTCTGGTTCTGGAGCATTTTTGGTTTCATCGATCGTGAAAGATTTTAAGCTTTTTGTTATTCATGGGTTTGTCCTCTTTTTGTCATCATGTGCTGCTCAATTGAAGGCAAAGTCGTGAGTCAGTTTTGATGTACTATTACTGAGTCACTCTTTTGCTTGTTTGTCTTTGTAGGGAAGGCGTTTGACCGAGCCCTTGGTAACCATGATGTTGTTGTTCCCTCTGTGTGTGTGTGTGTGTGTGTGTGTGTGACGGTTGGCTCACTAGGCTTTATACTCATTTCAGACTGGCTAAGAGGTCTTTGTATTTAGAGGGATATCCTGAAGAATTCTAAAATTGTCGAGAAGTCTGATGGCTTCCTGTCTTGTTCTCAGCATTTCACCCTGTGAGGTGTCAAGCCAGATGTACTTGCATGCTTGGCTGTATTCACCATAGATCGTGTGAAACCTGAACGTGGTCTCTGTAGCGTCACCCATCAGTTTCGAAGAGCCAGTGTGAAGCTGAGTGTGGTGGCTCAGGCTGTCGCCATCTTGGCAAAGCCTGACTCCACCTTAACTCCTGGCTAATCCAAAAATGGGCAAAGGGGGTGGAGTGTGGGTCTGGCTTAGGCTGAGTGGAGCCTAGTTACTGATGGTTAGAGACAATCTTTCACTCAAAGAAGCAATGCCTTTAATTGTGCAGATAAGTCAGTTAACCTGCCTCTTGGAACAGGATCCAGACGCAAGTTTTACAGTTTTCATTTAACTCTACAATGTGTATATTTTACTGTGTATACTACAAAAAGAAGGGTACTCTGATTGCCCATTTGTGGTAAGAGAAGCTACACATTGAGCAGTAAAAGTCGTTGGAAAAGTAAGATGTACTCTGTGTGCTCATTGTTCACATCAGATTAAAGGGCTGCTGGAGGATGACGTAACACCTCCTCTATTGCCAACTTAGGGAATTCTTCCTCCGTTGTGACTCTCACCCATGGCTAGTGCACTCCGTGTCAGCATGGAAACCAAGCATGCAGTTCAGCGTTCGGGATTGTGTCACTGTTAACTCCGGTGAAGAAGACAGCAAAGCTCTGTTGAATGCAGAAATCGGTGACTCATCGCTACGCCCACAACGGCCACGGCTCCAGAATGCCAAGTGGCACTTGTTGTGATGCTTTCCCTCATTAAGGGAGATCAAACCCAACCAGGGAAACGTTTCATTTTCTCCCTTATGTGCTTTATAAAGCTCTGAGCAGACTCCCATCTGGTGAACAGAAGTCATATTGTCGAGGGGCTCATAGTTCACCTGCCCTTTGACCCCTGCCTCCACCCCAACACACAGCTGGGCCTATTCAGAAGACACGTTTCTCTGCTGCCACACTTTGCTTCTGACTGACAATGCAGCCTCGTCTTTCTAAAGCTCCCCGTAGCAACTTACTGATATCTACCAAACACACAGTTCTTATCATTTTGTTTACAAGACAGGTGCAACAACATGAGGGAGGACATTGGTATTCGGTTGGATGTTTCACTGCACTCGCTTACCAGGTGTTTGTGTGTTTGCTGAGGCCTTTGTACCCTACAGAGCAGATAAAAGGAATGAGCACTCGTTCAGTAGCCTCACACAGACAAGGAAGTTACATGCTGACTGCTGAAATCTGTAAATCTGGCATGTCATCACTCCAGAGCTCCTGAAAAGCAGACATGAGGAATTCATCATGAGTTTATCTTGGTAAGACGTAGAGTATCGAGTATCGAGTGTTTTCAGTTTGTTCTCCTGCTGTAATGAACTGCAACTTGAGGGCAAATTGTTGAAATCAGCCACTCACTTGAAAGATAATGTAGCTCTAATTGTTTGGCTAGTTGTTCTAGTTCAAAGTTCAATTCAAAATATAATTTTCAATCACTGCAAACTTTGTTTAACCAAAACTGATTCTTCGTAGTTTTAATCATATCTTGTGTTTAAAGCTTCAGACTTTTGTGTTTGTCTACTGGTGAATTATTAGCAGAGATGGGAGTTTGTTCAGGTTCATGTGTAGCACAGCTTGGTACTGCACCTTGTATGTTACTTTGTGACAAGGCAACTGAAATGCTTGGGCAAAAAAACGTCAATTCCAGCCAAATTCCAGCTATGGTTTGTTCCTTTTATTCAGCTTTTAGTGAGGAAGCTCTGTGGCAGGCTGGTCTTTCTGGTCGTCCATTTCACGCCCTCCCACACGACCCAAATTTGGCTGTAACCCTAGACATTCTGGGAGCACCCACAGTGACGTCACGGGCTTCAGTGAAGAGGCCCCGGCTTTTTTTTCCGAGATCAGGTGTCTGAGCCTTTGTGTGTCTGTCACGAGCTCGTCGGTGCCGTACAGGTCGTCTTCTCTGCACGCTGATCCTTGATCGGGTCACTGTCATTAACTCCAGTGATAAACTGATCAGAGTGATACAGTGCAAGATTAACCTGCTGAGCAACACACTGCGCGAGCTTCTCAGTGCACTTTAAATGTCAGCCGTGGATGAAATATACATAATTAGTCTGAAAATAAATTGCTGTCCGCCAGTGGATTCATTGTTGATGATATAACAGACTTGTTGAAATTTTTTTCAGCAACTTTTTAAAGGTCCAGTTTGTAGGATTTAGTGGCATTGAGGTCACAAATAAGAACCAACTGAACATCTCTCTCACCCTCTATGTTGTCCTCTAAATGCACAAAAGCTCGTCTCTAGACTCGGTTTATCTGTTCTGTGCTGCTGTAGAAACATGGTGGTGCAACATGGGGTTTGTGGAACCGGACTTGCTTCCTCTATAGATGTAACGATAATGATTCTTAGTTTCAGGTGATTGTACACGAATGAAAACACGCACAGCATCAGAGATGTTGGGTAACCCTTTATTGATTCGTTTGGGACAAGGGTTAACTCAGGATACAGGTTACAGATTTGAGAAACCAAACTTTGTTACAAACTGAATTTCTCTCTTTTATTGTTTTGTTAAACACTGGAATCTTAATTTGTGGTGACTGTTATTAAAACTGGTCTAACCCTAACCTGCAAAAATACGCCAGACAAAGTCAAGCTGTTGTTCCGACTGTGTGCTATTCTTGTATCAGGTGTGAGAGTTTGGACTCGACAGCTGGAGAGGGGAATTAATTGCTCATTGACTGCTAATCATTCTGTGATGCAGTGGGTTATTTTACAGTCTTAAAAGCTGTAAGCGTTAGTGCAGAGTGGCTTTTTAAATAAGGTCCCCATTTTTAGCACTGCCCTAGAAATGTGGGCTGCTTTGATTTTGACGCTGGATGTGGTTTCGTCAGTTTGACTCAGTCACAGCTTGCAAATGGTCTGGCACAGATTCTGCATTTATCCTGCTCACATTAGCACCCCTGCACTCTTCCAGCACATCTGTGTGTGTTTCTGGTGATGTACACTATTTTTCCGCATTTTCTCTTTCTACTGTGGTCTTGAGATTGGTGAGCGGGAAAGCGGTGCTATCAGCGCTTCTTGTCGAGCTCATATCTAATGGTTTTCCTGGAACACTACTTCTCTTTTAAACAACATTAGACCATGATGGATTAAACCACTTTGCTTAAACACCTCGCTCAGTGTGTAGCCGAAAAGGAAGGAATAAAATAAACACTATTACACATTTTGATAATACGTTTTTCCATCTTATTGCAAGTGTTACATTAAAACTTGGGATTTATGTGTAAACATTGCTGTCATTATACTTAGTTATTAAGGCTGTTAATGGGCTGGAATGCTTCTTTTTAAAAGAAATATTGTTTTGTGCTATTTTTGCCGTTGCTGGAAAACTGACAACATAGTAGAGACAGGCAGGAAACATGGAGAGAGAGAGCAGGATAGGAGATGCAACAACGGTCTCTAGCCAAGCTGAACCAGAGATGGTTACAAGTTCGGTGAATTGATCATGAGGCCACCAGAATGCCCCCGTTAGGACTCATGTTGTTCAGATTCACATGCTTGTTTCATAAAGATGTTCGTTCAGCATACTGTTGTTCAGAACGTGTGGTTTTCCTGTTTTCACTTTGTTTTTGACTTAAACTTACTCGTCAGCCAGTCTGAAAGTAGGAAAACACCCAGAAAAATGTCTAACTTGAGCACAGATAACTTTAATTGACTAGTGTTTCTGCTGCCAACTTTTAACCATTTGTTGATTAACTGCACACATCTCTCATACTGACATTTAAAGCACCAACAATGGTGGAGTAACATATTAAATTAGTCAGCATCTTGTAATTGGTGAAAGACTGCAACAGTTTACACTTTGGAGCATAGTCAAGAAAACGCTGGAAATGACCAAATTGTGTTTTTGCAAGACTCAAATCAGTTTTATCATATTTTTTTGTGAAGGATCTATTTTTATTTCTGTCAGTTCTTACCTGTGTGAACAGTGTTAACACTACATCCTACCTCTTGCCTTCTCTACAGGCTGCTGGAGACGGACAGCAAGTCACTGCGCTCCATGAATGGTTCCAGGCGAAACAGTGGCTCCTCCCTGGTGTCCAGCTCCTCGGCCTCCTCCAACCTGTCGCACCTGGAGGAGGACACCTGGATCCTGTGGGGACGAATCGTCAATGAGTGGGAGGAGGTGCGCAAGAAGAAGGAGAAGCAGCTTAAGGTGAGGCTAGTGCACAAGACTACCTGTGATGTGACCGCCGAGTCTCGTGCAGACCTACTTAAGAGCTTACTGACACACGACTGCTTTAACAGCTTACAGAGACACATTTGCCTCAGTTACTGAAGACGAGGTGAAGGCACTCGTGGGGGTGAAATACATTTTTGATAACTACCTATTTGACAAGAAGAAGAAGAAAGAAACAGGAGCTCCAATGACTCTGTTTTTCGATTGGGCTTTCAACTGTACAAGAAAGTTGAATTCCAGCCGACACGTTATCTTGTGAAACACGTGTGCATTTGTATCGAGCTCTGGCCCGAATGCTACAATGCTCCTATCTGTTTGAATGTTTACTTGGTCCAGGAATAATTTCTCCGGCTATCTTTGTCCTTGGTGACCCTGCGGTGTTGTCATTGAACTTGTTATTTAAGTTCTTGACATTTGAAGCTAATTTTAGAGCGCTTGTTTCTACAGTTACTCTCTGAGGTCTTGTTATAACTTCAGGCTCAGTCACTGTCGCAGGCAGTTTGGTTTGAACTGCATTTGAACAGATTTTTGTGTAAAGACATTGACCAGAAATAAGAAAAAGGAAACACTGACCAGCAGCAGTTTGTTGGATAATTCTGATAACAGGTACAAGTCGTGGTACTGACCGGGTAACTGTAGCTTTCAAATGTTTGACCGCCTGTTGCAGCTGCAGAAGTTTAAAGCTGTGACCGAGATCATCGTGTCACCTCAAAACATTCCTGGATGCTCTATAACAGGAAGCACACTTTGTGGTCCATTTGTTTCAGTGTTTAGCTTTGAAATTGCAGCATTACAGTCATGGTGGCACGTGCACACGCAGTGATGGAATGTACTATGACTTAGACAGTTCTGTTACAGTTCTAACAACATTAGACACATTTCTTACAGCATTAACAGTAGTTGCCAGTTACTTTGGGGCTGCGTGCTGCATCAAAGCCGAGGCAGCACATTTAGTTTGGGTACTTAAATACATTTAATATCAGATACTGTAAGACTTTAACTTAAGTACTGATGATATGGATGACTTTAATTTTTACCAAAGGTAGTACATCATTTTATTCAAGCATGACTTTGTTTTCAACACCTGTTTACATGTAAAAACAGATGCAGACATCAAGTTACTGTTGCATGAAAGTGTTGTTAAAGTCACATGCAAAGCACACAGAACCTCCTCTGCAGGGGCAGGTTTCTGTTTTTCTCGCCACTTCGTATATAAAAGGGGAAGTGTTGTGAGGGACCTGTGAACATGCATGGGTGTTACTAACAGAAGTTGTAATGACCAGATGGTTACAGCTAGCCTGGGATATTAATCATAACTGCTGAGGCCTCCATAAATGTGATGTTTTCTTCCCGTTAGCTCGCACACAAACCTTGTTTCTGTTGCATGAAGGAAGGAACGTTGACTTTTCTGTCCTGGTCAGCAAAACCTCTGATGTGTTCATGTTTTCAATACGTTATGATTCATCAGGAACCACCACTGCTGAAGAGAAATATACAAGGTTCAGTAGAAATCTGGTTGAATGTCAATGCAGTGTTTCTGCACAAAGCACAACACATTGAAATCATTGTTGATTTACATGATATCTCTGTTGGAGCCTGTCACCAAGCATGAGTGTAAAGCAGTGGTGTGCCTCAGAAAGCAGCGTTTCGCTCACATACAGTGAAGATATGAGGCGGCGCATTGTTCCAGCACAAAGCTTGGTTTGTCTTGTCTAGCCTCTGAGAGGGGAGAGGGATCCCCTGCTGAAAGCCTGTGTGGGTGGACCTCTGCTCCAGATGCACCCTGGACTGACCAGATGCACACACACACGCACTGAAACACACATACACACACACACACAATCCCATCACAGCAGGAAAGACCAGTGTTCCCTGTCAGCACAGGAAATTGCTTAACCAAATTGTATCAGCAGTGATATATGGAAAGAGTAAAAAGTGCCTCACTGACAAGATTATATTTGGCTGTGGAAATCGTATTATTATGAGTTGCACACTGTGCTGAAATGGGAAGATAAATACTAGAGAACCGAGCCTGTCTGTCTGTATCTTGTTAGAAATGCTAGTGTCTGTTCTTTTCCTCCAGCTGGGAAGCTGACATGTTATTTTTTTACACTAAGACGGTCCCCAAATGTCCATTTAAATTCCCAATTAATACTTTTAAAATACAGTTAGATTAATGTCAGTTTCATTAAGTATCTGTTCTTTTTTTTTCTCGTAGGATCTTGTCAGAAAAGGGGTTCCTCACCACTTTCGGGCGATAGTGTGGCAGCTGTTGTGCAACGCCCAAAATATGCCCATCAAGGATCAATACTCTGAACTGCTGAAGATGACGTCACCCTGCGAGAAGCTGATTCGCAGAGACATCGCCCGTACTTACCCTGAACACGAATTCTTTAAAGAGAAGGACAGCTTGGGCCAGGAAGTGCTCTTCAACGTCATGAAGGTAAATTCCTGTTTGTGTTTGAGGAACATGATTGTATACAGATTAACTGATAGTCGTGTGTACAGATCACACAAAAAAGGGATTTTCTCTTGTTTGGGAAAGAATCTCTTGTTGAAACTTGTGCTCTTGACCGTCAGTGAAACTAAAGCTAAACTTTTCCACCTCAGGCATATTCTCTGGTTGACCGAGAGGTTGGCTATTGTCAAGGGAGTGCCTTCATTGTAGGACTGTTGCTCATGCAGGTAATAATCCCGTCCGTACCCGCACATGAACAAAAACGCACTGATTCACCGGCTCCCAGCAAATACCTCGACATGTTTAGTGATTAACAGAAAGATTTGAGGTTTGTCGTCATCCTGTTTTGTTTGTAGATGCCAGAAGAAGAAGCTTTCTGTGTGTTTGTGAAGCTGATGCAGGACTACAGACTACGAGAGCTCTTCAAACCCAGTATGGCTGAGCTGGGACTCTGCATGTACCAGTTTGAGTACATGATCCAGGTAGACGCCGCATACTTTGTAGCAGGACTGTCCAAATATCGTCATGTACAGTGTAAACAGTGTAAAACCGTATGATTTCCACCTTGCAGGAGCAACTCCCCGAGCTGCATATGCATTTCCAGGCTCAGAGTTTTCACACCTCCATGTACGCTTCCTCCTGGTTTCTCACCATCTTCCTCACCTCCTTCCCTCTGCCGGTCGCCACGAGGATCTTTGACATCTTCATGTGTGAGGTTAGATAAAAGAATATGACATCCTGTATCTACATATGTGTGTCAGTCTGTAAAGAATGTATTTAAAGAGTTTGCATATTTGTCATTCTGTTAATTTAGCTTAGTTTTATTAAGCTTATTTACTCCTAATGTATCGTCTATGAGTCTTATGAGCACTTATTACTTGAACTTCTTCCAATGTTTCTGACCTGAAAGGATCTGATAGATTGAACACTGTCCTACTTTTGCAACAATGTACGTCACTGGTGCGAATAACCTGCGGAAAATGGTCTAAAATGCAGATGGAAAATCTTTAAAAAACTCTCGTGTAAAAGTGTTTCACGGTGAAGATGTGAGGTCAACATGTCTGCTACTGCTTTGAGAATGACCATATTTAAAGTACAGATTGTCATTGAAAGGTTATCCTCTAGCGCCACCTGTTGGAGAACACAAACACTAGCGTCCACATTAAATAGTCACAGTTTGAGTCGTTTGATTACTCCCCTGAGACCTGCTAGAGTGCATTTTAATTGTCAGTCCATTTAAAAACACATTCAACAGCACACTTACTCCTCGGTGATTACTGGTGATGTCTTTCTTCAGGGTCTGGAGATAGTTTTCCGTGTGGGACTGGCCATCCTTCAGATGAACCAGACTGAACTCATCCAGCTCGACATGGAGGGAATGTTACAGGTAAATCACCGCAACCTCAACATAACCTGTCATTCAAGAAACTCAGATTTCTGGTTTAAAAATATGCAGCACCCTCGAGGAACGAACCTGGACCACACCCAGATAATTGAAACATGTGTCTTTCCAAATTGTAGCTGAGAACATACTGACATTTGATTAAGTGCTTTTGAGGTCAGAGAAATGTCAGACGCAGACATCAGGGTGCGATTACAGGTGTGCAGCACTTAACATGCCTTTGTTTCCTCTGTTGCTGCAGCATTTTCAGAGGGTCATCCCGCACCAGCTTGACAGTGGACCAGATAAGGTCATCCAGGCTGCTTATCAGGTTAAATACAACGCCAAGAAGATGAAAAAGTAAGCACAACTTCTACAACTTCAACGTCATTCCACATCTACAAAACTCTGTTTGTCGACACATTTATATTCACACAATACCCTGGAAACGTTCATCACATAGTGGTCGGCTCATCTCACTGCAGACTCGTGAATCTTTGTTGTTCTGTAACAGTAGTATGGTATGAACATCGGTCAGCATTGATTTTGTAATATTGATTTCATTTTAGACTCATAAGAAGAACACTGTAATTCTTAATTAACACTACAAAACCTATAAACTTATTTGTTATCTTGTTATTTCAATTTTGTTGGGTCACACTTTATTTGGTACTGTATAATCTGCATTTCCCTGCAAGTTTACTAGAAATTATTTGGTAATTTGGTGCCAATTGTAGGGAAAATAATAATATTAATTATATTGAAAGGAAAGCTTAATTTAAACTCTCGGAAATACTATTGGAAACTTTATCCTTCAAGTTAATTTATCGTTTTTCTGCATGATTACAACAGAATTACATACATTTTCCCAAGAAATTATTTTTGGGGAAATTATAGCTCTCTAAATTAAATCTTGCAGAAAGTTGTTTGTTGTTTTTTATTGTTATTTTATTCAGTACCCCTACAAATTGGATTATGTCTTCATTTTGTGACCGACACTAATGTTCTTGTCTTCACTGTTTTGTGTATTTGTTTAAGGTTAGAGAAGGACTACACTACATTCAAAACTAAAGAGATGGAGGAGCAGGTGGAGATAAAGGTGCGTGGAGATGAATGTTTAAAGATATGTCCTGAGGGGTCCGTTGTGTGTACTTAATGTAATGTTGGTTTTATAATATGTTGTTTTTACAGCGGCTGCGGACAGAAAACAGGCTCCTGAAGCAGAGGATTGACACGCTGGAGAAAGTGAGTGCATCAGTGTTCGTCACCAGAGAAACCAAACAGACGCCGCTCCCCGCTCATCAACATTACATTAACCCACCTGGCTGTGTATGCTCATACATCATGCATCTCCTCCTAATGATGGAGTCTTGTCTTTCACTAACTGGGCTGTGTTAGTTGAAAGTCCATTTATCTGATAGGCCGTTGCTGGTTGACTGGTACAGTATGGTGAATTTATAGGCGCTTCCAGCTGGAACCAGGTTTTTGGACTTGGTTGTTTTGGAGTCATGGCGACTGTGTGGCTCGATTAACTTGGTGTAGTGAATTTTAAAATTCACCAGGCACCACTGAAGACTTTAACCAGCCTGTGTGGAATGCTAAAGTGGCTGCTTGATGCTGTGACAGCTGATGCAAAGCACTGCATGCCAAGTTGCACAGTTTGTATCATTCTGCGCCTTTTTGTGTCTCTTGGAACGGGCACTACTGCTGCAGGTGAAGGCACCATGCATGAGGTCTGCCATCATAGAAAGGGTGTCTGCTCCGCCGCGTTCGCCTGCAGGGAGGAACACGGATCTAATCGAGTCTGTTATTTAAAACCAGCTCGAGGCTGCTGCTCTCCGACCTGTCTCTGTCACCGAAACTCCCAGAATCATTTAACTCTTTACTAACTGAAATGTCAAAAAGCATGATAAACTATGTCAACACTCAGAGAAACAACAAATAGCTCCCTAACACCATCACTGTGCTGTTGTTGCACCAAACATCGCTCTCTGCTAGATGTAGCACTGTCCTGTGCTTTTTCCTGTCTGAAACCTGTCACTGTGTCATCAGCACCTCATTTTTCACTTTGTCATCAGCTTATTTGCACCTTTTTCACCACACCTGCATGCAATGTTCCTTTTCCACCCTTGAATGCAAACGTCAGTATCTGTAGTGTGTAAACAAATTTCTATGGAGGGTAAAGGAGCATTGCATTTTTTTTCTTTTAAACAATCGATTGTTCTTTTGTGTGCTTTAACTGTCCCCTGGATTGTCTCTCTCTCTCTGCTGTCTCTTGTTGATATTTCTGTTTTGTAGGAAAGTGCTTCCTTGGCAGATAGATTGATCCAGGTATAATCCTCATTTTCTCTTTATCCTTATTACTTATGTTGCATCTTTCTTTTTTCCTCTCTCTTTCTGTAGCGTTGCATGCTTATGATTAGCACAATGAGGGACACAGTAATGATGCAGAATCTGATGACTATAATGATTCTCTGACTGTAGCTGATTACCGTATCGAATAAGTGCATGAAATACCACATTGTGGCAAAACAAAGTGAGGGAGTCACAAATCATGCTGAAGAAAAATAAGGAATTAAACTATAAATCACACATTGATAGAGCTAAAAACAAGCATGTCCTTAGAAAACCCAATCCCTCATCTTCACTTCTGATTTGCCCGCCCTCTCGTCTCACTCTTTGTCGTGCTCACTCCACCCCTGCTCGGTTGGTTATGTCCCAAGGGACAAGTGACTCGAGCTCAGGAGGCCGAGGAGAACTACCTGGTCAAGCGGGAGCTGGCCACAGTCAAACAGCAGAGCGAGGAGGCCAGTGCTCAGCTGGAGCAGGCCAAGAACACCATCAGGCAGCTCCAGCAGCAGCAGCAGCCACACGCGGTAAGGAGGACCACAGAGTCCCCAGCTGGCAGGTTGCACCGGCTCAGATCCTGCAGGACAGGAGCCGTCGTGACTTTAAGACTGGGATGTTTCCCAGATCGGTTTGTGTTGTGCGGTACTGAAACATCAGGCTGACAATTTCAAGACCATGTGGTGTGCTAGATGTGACACCTGGGCCTGTAAAAATGTGTTTTACCACAGTTCAGATGCATCACGGTTATCCCCCCCTGCCCAGTTAGCATATAGCAACAGAGAGAACGCAGGACTGTTCTCGCTCTTCACACCAGCTTTGGGTAATGATCTGTTTTGGTATGCATGAATTCAAATTGGGACACAGAGTACTACAGCCACCATTTACATTCTTCTGCTTCCTCAGAAATGCATTCATGAATTTATAAGCAGCTGTCTCACAGTCTGGTAGATTTCACACATTGCACTCTGTTCACAGAATCCTCTCGCTGCATATCTATCGACCTTGTTAATTATTGATAATGCAAATACATGATAATGTTGAGGCATTACAATGTTTTACATAATTTGCTATCCTACTCCACAATGAGCAGACATGAATTATTAATGTGAAAGGAAAAAATGGAGTGTAAAGAGGCATTGAGTTGTGTTTTCTTTAAAGAGAAAAAATATAGTATCATGTTTAATGGATTGGGATGATTTACATAAATAGAGGTTAATGCTCTTCATTAAAAGCCATGTTTTACTGTCTGTACTCACACACGTTGTCCTGTTGTAGAAGGGAGCCCCTCGGTACTCTGAGGAGTCGGTCCTGCAGCTGGAGAGAGAGCTTGTGCAGGCCCGGCTGAAGGAGGCGGAGTCTCAGTGTGCCCTCAAGGAGATGCAGGACAAGATCCTGGACATTGAGAAGGTGGGTTACCTCAGGCATGATGCACTGCTTACATTTTTTTTTTTGACATCCATATTCATCTGTTGCTGCAATTTTTAAACATATAATCCTTACACTCCTTCCTTAGAGGAACACATCTCTACCAGATGACACCAACGTGGCCCGTCTTCAAGAGGAGCTGATAGGGGTGAAGCTGAGAGAGGCGGAGGCTCTAACCGGCCTCAAAGAGCTGAGGCAGCAAGTCAGAGACTTGGAAGAGCACTGGCAGGTGAGCACATGTCGGCACACAGGACAATTTAATCGACGCATTATCTTTGTTGGACACTTTCTCCAAAGTGCGGAAAGGTGACTGACTGTAACATCCTCCTCAGTGTCACTTGGCACGCACAACTGGTCGCTGGAAGGACAGCCCCAGGAAGAACGCGTTAAGCGAGATGCAAGACGAGCTGATGAGCGTGAGGTTGCGTGAGGCAGAAGCCCAGGCGGAGCTGCGAGAGACGCGGCAGAGGATGCTGGAGATGGAGACGCAGGTCAGAAGTCATGCTAGCTTTCTTAACATGTTAAATGTCGGTCATCAAATTGATGATGTGTACTGCATTTCTGATTCTTAGCTTTTCTATCCATATATTACCATTAATCATAGGAAATGAAAGGTTTATACTTAGTTTGGTGGATATGTATCTACACATTGTTTAATAAACATTAAATGAGCTGGAAGTACGTTCTCTCCCTGTAATTCCACGCAGCGTCCTTTAGAGGGCATCAGTCATCTGTGCTTAACAACTTGTGACAACAAGTGTGAAGCAGTGCAGGCAGTTCATCAGATTTTGCTGCACAGTTTCTGTTTTAGATTCAGCTGATCATTAATCCACTTGTTCTCACACAGAATCAGATTCACAGTAACCAGCTGCGACGGGCGGAGCAGGAGAGTCGTTGTCTCCAGGAGTGTGTGCAAACACTGACGCTGCAAAATAAAGACCTGAATGGGCAGCTTCAAGAAATCAAGCGGAGACAAGCTGAGATTGAATGCAAGGTACAATCCTACTGTTGATCTGCAGCACTGAGCACCGAGTGTACAAACCACTATACAGCTGTGTGGTGGCAAAATATAAATAGACGTTTGTGTTGACATGTACAATTGATGAGCTCATAATCCAGATCTAGATGGAGGAAGTGACTTGGTCTGTTGTTTCGGTTGAAATGCTCTCTATAACACTCCCGGTCTCTCAGGAATTTCCCTCTGCAAGATTCAAACAGATAGGAAATACACAAATGTCGCACAATACGTGTTTTCATACTGGCCATTTATCATTTCACCTCCCCGGGGTCCTTTTTGGTAAGACTGTTGTTGAAATAATCTTTGTTTTTCTGCAGAGTAAGGAAGAGGTGATGGCAGTGAGGCTGAGAGAGGCTGACAACATTGCTGCTATGGCTGAACTCCAGCAACAGATCTCCGAGCTTGAGATTCAGGTGAAGTCCCGACACTGTCTCCATCATCACACCCCTTCATCTGCGCCAAGCTTTGAATTTCTTGAACTCCTTCGCAAACCACATTTAAGAACTAATGAAATTGTCTTCAGACATAGAGAATATATTCTGATTTTTATTGATGGAAGGAAGATGGTTGGGTTGGTCTGTATGTTTCTCAGTTAGCATCTAGCTAATAGTGATGGGCTCACTACATAGACATGATCTGCCAAAGTAAGAACTATAGTGGTTATCTAACGTGACAGATTTCTGTACTTGTGGTTTGGTCTGAGCTCATCTCACTTGTTTGAAACAGGCAAGGCTCTGAGAGAAAAAGACTGATGTCACACATTTCCTCCCACCAATCAGAATGTCCCCATAAGAGTCTGAATCTGATAGCAGTCGATGTTTGCTTTGCGTATGTTGCCAAGGAGACACCAGAGTCAATCAAATCTCATTAAACCACTCCCACACAGTGCAGTGCCGACGATGCAGTTCAGCTGAGGTTTTTCTAACTTTGACAGTAAGTTATAAGGTAAGGTAAACAGGAAATCAGGCGATTGTATAGACTGTTTAACATATTTCCACGCATGTTAAAATCCTCCTTAAAATTATCGCAGCACATAAATTCACTGCGGTGGCATTTAGTGAAGTTGAAAAGACTTGAATATAATACTTAGACCCTGTATGAGTCAGTCTCAACAAGCAGGAGTGAAGCCGGCAGTATTTATCCCCAAACAAATGTAACGCTACACACAACAAGGGTGACCAAAACAAATACAGGCCAACACTCAGCTGTTCTGATTGATACCAATCATAAATAGTTTGAGGCTTGTTTGTGGGCTCAACATTCCCAACACCACACTTTTCATATGAGTAAATCTGTGTTATGAACAGACAGATAATGTGGGTAAACAGGCTTATGGGGGGTGAATATATGTATTCACACACTTTAAGTGTTTCTGGAGATGATTGTGTTAATGAGATTATCAGGGTTAGGGGTTTAAACACTGTCGGTTCTGGTAACTGGCTGGTTGTAAGGTGTGGTGACTTTACTAGAGGCCAGACATGAGGTGCATCATTGAGTTTGTTCCATTGTGTTTGTCATATGTTGCCTTTTTAGGAATTCTTGCAGTGAGACTTGAGCGGGTTGGATCATTGAATGGTTGTAGATTAGTCATCAGACTTTTCGTTTCATTACAAATGAGTGACACTTTCTTACTTGGTATTAAACCCACATTTGTGGTGTGGAAAACAAATCTCTAAATTTAGATGGTGGATGTGTATAAATCTCAGAAGCAGTGATTGTATTCATAGCACCTCCCTTCCAGTCAGTACTTCACAGACACGTCTGGCGCCGTTTACTGTCTGGAAGAAGGTCTGTATGGCTTTGCACATGCTGTAGTGAGTGTTGGGAACTTTTCATGTACGTCTGGCCTGGATGGATGTCTCAGTCTTGGCCACCTTAAGACACTCTAGATGCCTATACAAGTGTTTCTGCTAAATTCAGCCAGTGAGAAACACGCACGTAATGAAAATAATTAAACAAATCTTAACATATCTGAAACTACTACTGATGATCCTGCAAGTACTTTGTCTCGTTTATGTTCTTTATGAATGACTTCACTAAAGGATGAGGATGAAATACAGAGAAGTTTTGCAAACTAAACAAAGCTGCAAAAAACCGATGTAGTATTATAATAAGATATTAATTCATAATGATGAATAGCATGAAGAGTTTGTATTGCTTGTATTGATTGATTAACTTGGAGCTCTTGACTTTAAAGAAGTCAGTAACTTTTTACGACGTAACTTTCGAGAGCGACCTTATTGAGCATTTATAAGCCACACACAAACATTGAATAAATGTTCTCTAACACAATATAATGTAGATACGAGCAGATGAAATGGTTCATTACTGTATTTGTCAACATCTGTAACTCCTATGAGTGGAGACTGCTGTAGGTGAGGTCACATCCCTTCCAGTGGACCACCATGAGACAAATAATCCCATGTTCCTGTTCCTTTGCCATTAATGTCACATACGTTTGTCTATTTGAAAAAATCATTCTTCAACTCTTTTTCAAAGTCACAGTTTGTCGCCTCATTAATGCTCACTGAGATGTTGTTGAGATGGTGCTGTATTTTAGCTAGCTCACAAAACTTTTCTGTGTCCACGGGACAACTATGTTGGAGAAAAAGTAGTTCGGTGAGCACTTTCACTTAAAACTAACTAAAGAGAATGGGATCTAAAAAATATTTGTCTCTTGCCATAAACTACCATACACAATTTTATGGAAAAATGTACAATTGTTGACAACTACTGTACATAAATAAACGCTTAAAAGTTCTTTACAGCAGCGTACGACTACATTTTAGCGTGTTATAAACCGTATTAGACCAAAAGCTTTGGTCATCTTCGACTCCAGTTACAGACAGACTGCTCTGTCGGAAACATTTGTGAAAAGTGTCATTTAAAATACATTTCTGAGTTTAAGATGTTTCAGATAGTTTAAGATGGAGGCCGGGACTATTTATAAGTATGACACCTACAAACTCCCCCTCCCCCTCTCCATCACAGGCACACCCGATCACACAGTGTGGTCTGAGGTTTGGTTACTAAGTGATAGAGCAAAAACATGCAACACCAGATATTTACCACTACCGCCCTCAAACCTTGCAGAATCTGCGCATTGAACTCTCATTTGAGCACGTCTGTGAAATGCAATAGCCTCATACTTAACCTTAGACCTTATGTTCCTTTTTATTAATGATCAGAATCCAGACAGTGTTTTGCAGAAGGAGCTTTTTCAAGAGCGGGATATTAAATCAAACATGTCGGAGCTGAAATCACTGTGCCAGTGTTGGCTTGTTGGTCTGTGGTTTGGTTACTTGCTCAATATTTGTGGGTACAAACTGCTTCAATTAGAGGGGAAATGTAAAAAAAAAAAGAGAAAAAATCTTGCCTTCCTTTACTGGGGACAGTGTGACGCAAGTTGGTGGTGACAGCTTGCTTTTGACAGGTTACTGTATGATCAGATTTACTTTTAGTCTCAATACTGAGAACAGAAGACAGAGCAGCGTCAGATACACTCACTTTGAACATGACGGTGACTGTTATCATCCTGCAGTAACGACACAGATAATCCTGCAGAGATTGAATGAAAAGATAGAAGTTAATGATAACAACCGATGATGGAAAACATCAGTGAAACTAAGATGTCTAGAAAGGTTTCTGTGTAGGACTCTTTCACTACCACAGTCATAGCCTCCGTTTAATGCCACAGCTCCACTGTGTCTGAGCTGATAGGAAGTGGTTTCTCAACTTGAAGCAGAAACTCTACCAAAGGTGACATGCATGGTTTATTTTGAGGTTTCTATGACATGCCCAGAGATTTATACTAAATGTTTTTAGCGTGTAAAGGACATTCTCACGTTGACTGTTTGTGGAAAGTGTATCTTTATGAGTGGTCACTCACGTGTTAAATATGCTCGGGAATAAGATGAGTCATTTTACATAAATCATATTTTTTTTTCTGACCGGCAGCTAAATGACGTACTAAATGTTGGAACATAGTAAATAATATTGTGAATGTTTGTGACGCATGCTGTCCGATGAATTCCGATGCATTTCATGGGGAATTTCTTTTCTACGAGCTGTGATTTTGCTCGCCCCCTCAGGATGTGATGATAGTGATGCTTGTGATGTTCAAAGGACGACAATTAAAGATTAGATCAGCTGCGCACTTCACCGCTGTTGGTACAACAAACAATTCTAACTTGCCCTAGTCCTTTACGTCACTATAAATAGCTATTCCTCCCCTTCCTTCTATTTTTCTGCTGTTAGAAGTCAACAAAGTCTAACAGACCTCGAGGGTGCAGGCACATGAGGGAGACGTGTCAGTGAGACTGTTTGGCGTCCTCGGCCACAGCCTGACACCTGTCGATTCACACAGCTGAACATAAGGAAGTCTGATTAACTGCCTGCCCCTTGTCGTTACAGTGTTTTGGATGAGCGAAACCTCAAAAACAACAGATTTTTGGAATAATTTCACTTGTTTAGGGGGGAAAAAAGCCAAGAGGGACCTGCCATATTCAGCCCCACCTTACCACAGGAATCAAAACCCTATCTGTATTTTGGGGTGTTGGCGAGCGAGAGAACACTCAGTATCATGTATCTACCTCTACACCCCACCCCTGCTGTATGCTGTGTGTGCACACATCTTCCCTTTCTGTCTCAGTGTTCCCGTGCTGCAGCCTGTGGTTTGAACTCCTCTGTGCACTGGGCTCACTGTAGAGCTGGCAGGTTCAGGGGGTGTGATTGAGGTTTGAAATAAAGTATGTTTGTCTCCAATGTCTGCAGATGTCTTCAGTGAGGAAGGTAAACATCGCTGTTTAACTGTTAAAGCCAACAACCAGCCTCATCCCCAGGGCCCCGGGAGGAAATCAAGCACAAATGACAGTGTTATGTGTTTCCTCTGACATCTGTCGCTCTGCTCTCCCGCCATACAAAGAGGGCACTTTGTGACAGCAGCGTCGCTGTAGTACCTGCCAGTGTTTGTCCTGTCTGCACAGTAGCTCTGAGTTTTGGACATATTGGCACATAGAGATATCAGCCTTCTCTCGAATATAATGTAACTAGAAGGCACTCTCTTCCCCCAAAACATGACCCGGTCACTCAAGATAATTCACAGAACTTGTTGTGAGTAGTTTCATGTAGGAACTGTTTTCATTCACCACACAGAAGGAAGCGTACATGTGCTCACGACAGCAGTGGACGTAAACACTAATAGCGTCAACCTCTGCTGAGCTGTACTGTTAGCTTATTTAGCTAGCCTGTCGACCATAAGAAGATGCAGGCTTCACTCTGCACGGCGATACGGAAAGAAAAATAGTTCCTAAAGTTGGTGAAACTGCTCACAACAAGGTCTGTGAATTATCTTGAGTGACAGGTCATGATTTTATATCCCTCCTGTTCAACGGTTTGGGTGTGGATGCTGCATATATCATTAAGTTTCAGTCGAACCCTTCTGCAGAGAAATGGTTCTTAAACTTCCTCAGTATTTACAAAAGCCTCCTGAATCACAAAGTAATGCAGTTAATGTTTATACTTGTGTCTTCTACCAACAGAAAGAAGAAGGAAAGGTCCAAGGCCAGCTGAACCACACAGACTCGAGCCAGTACATCCGCGACCTCAAAGACCAGATAGCAGATCTCAAACACGAGGTGAGACTTGTGAAACAAACAATAGGTCCACGAGTATTCACCCCACCTTGTTCTACAACTGTGTTTTCAGTGTAGATTCAGATTTTGTTGTTCTTTCTTTGATCTAGCATTTCGCACAATTCTCTCAGATATGGTTGTCTTTGAGGCTAACCGATTAGCACAAGTGTTAACTACACCCAGAGACTTCCTGTGTGGAGTTGACATTGTATATCTCTCCTTGCAAATACCTTGAGAGATGATAACCTACAGATGATACTACAAGAGGGTTTCACTAAGAGAGAGAACAAAGAGCTTAAACACGATGGCTGAGGATTTGTTCGACTACCATCAGAGAATCTTACTATCTTCAACATTCACGCTTATTCTTTGTTTCTTCTGCTCTGAGCAGTTGTTTGAGATGTCTGTCCGCTAATGATGCCTTTGTACTTACTAATGAGTAAGCAGCTTATCTTTTGTGTTGACATGGTTTATAAAACCTCAGCTAGCGGTAGTCCTTGTTGTCATCTAACAGATCAGTTATTTACAGGAAGAACACAAAAACTTCAATTGAACTGAGCTGTGTGAACTGGTTACATCTGACTCTGTATGAGGCTGTTTCACCTCTCCCCTAGTTTGCATGGTGGGTGACTTGGGTTTGGAGTGGCCTGTTATGAATCATGCTAACTGAAGTGTCAGTCATAGAAAGTGGCTCAAAAACACGTCCCACCATCTTCCGCCCCTTACTCAAAATACTGCATCATATTGCTGGAAATTGTGACGGCAGCCAGTCAGATGTTGATTGGTCACAATTTCCTTTCTGCCTGACAATGACAGGAAGGCAGAGTGCCAAGTTTAGACAGGTGTAGGTACATGTAGGCTTATTGTGATTGTGTTCACTGTGTATCGTGCTCTGAACTGGCCTTTGAATGCGTCTTCTCCCACATGTCTGTCTGTCGCATGGCAGGCTGACTCAGGTAAGTTGGTACAGATGTGCCATGTAACCTCCAGTTGTTTGACCCCACCCATCGTGTTGCCCCCTCGCCACCCTACCTCCTATTTGGTTTGTTCAATTCGCAGCATGGGAGACGGTCCTGGATGCTTCCATAGAAAAAGTTTAGAGACGTGACGGTGTCACGGAAAAGACTTTGATTAAGGGATTAACGGGTTTGTTTGGTAAAGATGCATTTGTTAAAGACACATTCAGGACTGTCATGCTGACCCAAATGGAGCTGGCCTTCATCCACCAAGAAACTAGACAATACTTTGTCCCATTTCCATGCTACATACTCATTCTGAGGAAGATTTGAATATGTGGTGCATTCACACTGCAAAAGTGACTAATTATATATACATATATACATATACTCACTCAAGAAAGATGTCAGTATACACCCAGTGTGCAATTTATAGACCATATAGAACCGCCACAGGAAATGGAAAATACTCATAGCTGGAAAAAAAAGTTCTACGTAATTAACTGAGGTGGAAAAACAAATATATGTGTATATATATATATGTATATGTATATGTATATGTGTGTGTGTGTGTGTGTGTGTGTGTGTATATATACACACACACACACACATATATACAAAACAAAATATAAAGTTTCAAATCTTTGCAAAACCATTTTGTTTTTCCAAGTTTGATATGCAAAAGTTGTAGTTTGTTTGTTTGTTTGTTGGTGTCTGTCAGTACACAGTGGTAAAATAAAATGATGTATTGCACACTAATTGTGAGAACAGTCTAAACCAATACTGCACAGTAAACACTACTCTACATTATCACATATATATGATATGTAGTGTGGAGTTGGGACCCAGCTCAGATCTGGTAACGTTTCTCCCTTTTGGTTGTTGCATGTCAGATCTGTGACAGACGCCTCATTGTACTTGTGCCAATGATTCTGTTTAAACATCACTGCCTGTCTGAGAGTGACCCACGTTGTGTGAAACAGTTCATTACATCAGTGTTTTCATTTAATTGTTGAGCTCATTTATTTGCATGCCTGATTAAACGCTCATCGTGCTTCCTCTCCCAGATCTGCTGCATAAAAGGACAGAAGGGCTTGGCCAGTCAGCCCACTTTTGATGGGATCCACATCGTCAATCACTATGCGGGGGATGATGGGTCTTACCAGTCTTCAGATGAGGATGGAGTCAAGGTCCCCACCCTCCGGGACAGCCAGCAGAGGAGCGGGGGCCGTATCAGACTGCAGCCCAACCTCAGGGACACCGACAGCGAGGAAGACGAGGAGGACGACGAGGCCCTGCGACTCTCTGTGCCTCAGAGCGGCAGCCACAAGTCCACCACGGTGTGACCGGCACCCGCTGAGGAAGAGGAGGTGGATTCAGGCAGCCCATCGAGAGGATCCGTCTGGATCTGGAGTTCTGAATATCAGACAGGAAATGCATCATCATTTCATATCATGAGAATCACACTTACAGATTTAGTTTATTTAGTTTGTATTTTTCTTTTCTTCCTGAGGGCAGCAAACACCCGCCTGTCTGAGCACCACTGACAGAATAAGACATGTGGAGCGTATCAAACTCTACTGTGGGGGAGGAGGAGGGGGAGGAGGAGGGTCTGATCCTGATCCTGATCCTGACCCCCTCCTGTAGGTACAACACAGAGAAAGAGACTGTGCAATAAAAACAACAACAACAACAACAACCACCTTTTATGCTATATTACACACTTCATCCAATGTGTTTTTATATTTTTAAGCATTTTATAAAATGAACATCAAAATTGTATTGATGCCGTTACTACTAAGTGTCCATCATGCAACGGGCAGAATTGTATAAGTGCTGTGTGTGTGTATATATATCTATTGTGCGGACAGGCTTGGTCAGAGGCTGGAATCAGACTTGACCGTTTTTGGCCTCAGCACATGCCGCATGCCTTTCACCAGGGCCGGTGTACCGCCAGGTCTGTGTGACATCTGCAAACCTGTAGATATGTAAATGTGTATTATGTTTGTTTTGTTGTTTTGTTTTTTTCCATTTCCTTTTGAACTTGAAAATATGTATCTATTGCATATCTGATGTTTAGAGTATATTGTACAATTGAGAGAAAAAAGGGACATGAGTTGGTTTAATGCGGTAACACGAGTGACGAATCCTGATTTTTTTTTTTGTTGTTGTTGAGACGAGCGAGGTGAAAAAAAAAAGAGGAACTGATCTTCGGCTCGCTGTGTTCAGAGCAGTTAACGTGATTAATTAGCGCAGACGAGGGGAAAGATTTATTTTTTGGTAACACTTTGTAATAAGTATCATTAATAAATGGTTAATTTATAGTTAATGAATCATTTGTTAATAGTTGTTCTACTGTTAACAATGAAATGCTTCCAGTCATTTATTAAGCGATTGTTTACTGTAAACATACAACTGATGTTTTATTACTTGGTGAATGGTTTATGAAGCATTTCGTTGTTTGTTAACAGTCAAACAGCTATTAACTCATCTTTAATTAACCACAAATGAAACATCTATTAATAATGCTTTTTATAAAGCGACTTTTTTTAACCACTGTTGCTGATGTACTGAGTTCTCTGACACATCCTGACTTTACTTTCGAGATGACCTCCCCACCCCCACCCTGCAGTAAGTCAACTCAGCACGTAGTACATTTTGCTGGTGAGTCAACCATGAGTAATGTCCATCATATGTTTTGTGTATCACAAATTTGCACGGAAATGGATGACGGCTGTAGGGAACTCTAAAAACTGGGAGATCAAGCTGAGATAACATTAAATAGAAGAGAGAGAAAAAAATGTGGAGAGTAAACCGGGAGCTGCCAAGTGTTACCAAAGCAAAGCGCTATATTCTGTATGGTGCTCATCCGCAGGGGCCAGTTCCACTCCATTTCACAACACAAGGACCTGGACGAGTAAAAGACTTTGAATTTCTCTGAATGTCTGTATTGAACACTAACTGTATTGAGTGGAAGACGAGGTGGAAGTGGAGCGCAGCAGTCTCTCAGGCTGTCACGTCCAGGAAGCAGAAAAGATTGTGACTCTTTGAGTTGATGATGATAATGTCCCCCTTTTTTTGATGAACAAGATGTGTGTGTGAGTGTGTGTGTGTGAGAGGGGAGGAGGAACACGTTAATGCACTTTGTGAGTCTGCAGTGCAGTAAAGGACACACACATGGCAACACTATGGAGCAGTCGGGCACACTCTGGAGACTACATGAGATTGTTTGTGTGTGTGTGTATGTGTGTGTGTGTGTGTGTGTGTGTGTGTGTGTGTGTGTGTGAGAGAGAGAGAGAGAGATGAGTTCACAATAAAACATGTTTGGTAAAACTCCTGGACTTGATGCGTCTTGTTAACCTGAAGTGGTTTTTGAGAGATGAGTGTGAGCACATGTGGGACGCTGCCTTCCTCTGTGAAGATGCTCGCTTAGATTGACTGCTTTCAGGAAGTGATTTTTCTCGCGGTTTTCAGAGCTGAGCCTCAACTACTAATCATTTCATGCAGAAAACCACATTTTTTAAAAAAGAGCTCTCCTCTTCGGGCGCGCTGACAGACTCACCAAGGTTTGTATTACTGCTAAATGCTGATGGGAGATGGCGTTATTAGATATTTAGTAGCCTTTTTCAAAAAGTACTGTGAGTTTTTTATATTATATAGTGCACTGATTGGAGATGATGCGGATGTTTTGAACGTGCGTTTCGTGGCGCAGTGAAGGGCAGTTAGTTTATTAATTTATTTATTTTACCAGATTTGGTTGAAAAAAAGTCGACTTAAGCTTATTTTTGGTAACTTGCCAAACAGACACGTGCCACAAAAAAACCCGACATTTCGGCTTTAATCGGTAAGTTTGGATTTTAAATTAACGAGCCGAATTTGAGCTCAGATCCCCATCATGTAAACATATGAGCCGCACAGCAAAGTACTGCAGTCTGTGAAAATATATATTTATGTTATTTTTACTGACCTCATATTCGTCCGAGTTGCGCGTTGTGCTATGAAACGTCTACTTTGAAGCGTCCACTATAGTCAGAGTGTGTGTGTCTGTGTGTGTGTGTGTGGGAGGCATGAATCATTTGGTGTTTTCACATGTAGAGGCGTTTTTTATTTAAAGTAGAAATTTCAATAGAGAGCAAGACACGTTCTACTAAATTATGCAGAAACAAAAAGGAAGTTAATTTAATCATCAATCATGGACACACATCTGTTTTATTTTTCTAAAGATTTGGTTTCTGCAGGAGGAAAAAACATCTTATTATTTTAATTATTTGCCTAATGAGCCTGTTTAACTGACAGGATGCCACGGTTGGTCACTCACTATTACGAAAGTGCTCCGTGTCGGCCTATCGGCTCGACTTTTTTATCGGTCCGGGCTTCATATCTGCAGCTGCGCGGTGTCCGGATGCAGCGGCCGTTCATGTCTAATCGAGCCGGAACATGTGGCGCTTTGATTTCCTGTTCTTCATCTGCTGATTAGGCTGGTTTGCCTGCAGCCGACAAGTGGAGACTCGTTCAGACTAACTGTTAAACATCGTGTCCGCGAAGGGTGCAGGCTGAGACGGTCCCTCAACCAATCTGGGCCTCCGAGTGTGTGTGTGTGTGTGTGTGTGTGTGTGTGTGTGTGTTTTCGTGAAGGAAATCTTTACAGTTATGGAAGATTTGACTTGAGCTGATTAACTGATAAGTGAATGTGGGTGTAGAAGATGTTAAATCCAAAGTTCTGTGATTTAAAGAAAATGTGATTTGAGTTTGAGACGCGTCTTTTTCATCTAAAGCAAAAAAAAAATTTAAAAAATAAATAGCACCAAACAATCCAGATTAAAAACACACCTAATCAAATATGAACGATTTCGGTTTATTTTTGTTGTTACAGTCAGAGCTCCTTCCTCCTCCATCGCTGTAAGATCCGTTGTGTTGCACCTGCAGTGGATAGAAGCGCGCATGACTCTCTTCTATTGTTCCGTGCGTAATGACGCCGAACAGGCGCTACAATCTGCGTCCTGCGGCAGAACAGAAAACAAATTGTCTCTGTTTTGTTGGGCGCCTTTTCTTCTCTACATAATGCTCGGCGGTAATGTGAAACTGTCTCCGCGGGCGTGAGGACGGCGAGTGTCTGTCGCTTGATGACAGTCTGCGGCCGGACTGACCACCCGACCGGCACAAAGCTCCTTTTAAAACTTTCTCATGCGCGGACTCCAAACTGAGGGTGTCTCCAGTGTGTGGGGGCACACTGAAGTGTCGCTGCAGGTATTTTATTTAAAAATGTTGTTGTGGACAATTCTGACCAAACGCGCTCCAGACAAACACGCGGGGGTGCACGGGCTAAATTAAGGACTCCGTCAGCTCAGTCTTTCCCCCGCCCTTTGATTTTACCACTTCATGCCACATATAGGCTCTCTATAAATGACACCCTGGGGTGCGCCTCCGCGTTTCCTCCCTCCTTGTCTGCTTGAGTTCAGCGCTGATAAGGCCGGTATCACTTCTCCTGACTGAGCTGCAGCCTGATCCGCGGGGCACCAGCGGCCCCGGGCCGCTCAACGCTGCAAAAAGAGTCACTTCTAAAAAAAAAAAAAGAAAAGTCGTGTGATGAGAATCCCCCCGGTGTTCCTGAAAACAAAGGCCAAACACTACACGTCATACGTGCAATTTGCGTTGAGGAGACGCGACAACAAGTCGCCCCCGCTTTCAGAATAATTTCGTATTACCTGCAGCCACAGACGTGCTGACTAATTCACCGCAGGCGGGTGTTTTTTTGCAGTGTGGTGAGCGGAAGGGCCGCAGCAGAGGGACACCTGTCCGCGCAACACCTGGCAGACGGGGACTGGACTGTGTGCGCATGCTCCGTTTTCAGGTTGACATCCCACTTAAAGCGCCTGGAGTCGCGTCTCTCCACCAGAGGAGATCAAATCCTTGCAGGCTTCAGAGCGAGCAGCACCAGAGGACGCATCTGTCTCCCACAGCTGGATTATTAGCGCTCACCTGTCCGCGCACAGAAGCAGAGATGCCTCGCTCCTTCATGGTGAAGAGTAAGAAGGCGCACAGTTACCACCAGCCGCGGAGTTTAGAGGACGACTACAGCAGGCTGGACACCATACTGGCGCACATATGCTCAGGTCAGTGCAGAAATGATTCCCTTTGCTGCGTAAAAACTCTCTTTAAATGTGGCATTTTTATCCCATTTGTTTTTTTAAACCAGATTTTTATTTTATTTGTTTTTTATTCTATTTTCCAGGAGAATTATTATGATTAAAAGCGTGAAACACAAATAGAAAGCGCGCGGATACAAACATTAATGATGTTCTTGTTTATTTTTTAATGGAAAGCGTCGGTGCAGTTTGTGAAAATCTGTCTCTTTTGATTTTCTAAAAATGCGGAAACAGAAATGAAAGTGGAGTTTCTGAAGTTTACGTGGCTGGTAAATCGATTCTCAGATTTCGTGTTAACGAAAAATCACTTCCACGAATAAACAGGATATTTATAACAACGCATGTTTAATTCTTATCTGCATTATGCGTGATTTTTCTTTAATTAAAATGCATTTAAGGTTATTGTGTAGAACAGAGGCCACGCTTTTGCAATTAAATTAATCTAATAATCCTGTTTTATTTCTTCTAAATGTGCACTGTAATTATATAATTTCCATACAGTGACCTCCTGTCAAATTAATAAAGAATTCGTTTTCAAACAACAGTAGAAATCTCTTACTTGATCTCCGTTAAGATGCTGACTTGTCCTCCTTCACATCCTCTCCTCAGAAGCGGAGAAGCTCCCGGACGACGCGGACCCCTCGGCGGACAGCTACGGCCTCTCTCCGGACTTCCACCCGACCGACGCCGCTGATTTCTCCCCGAAGTCTCCTCTGAGCTGCGCCGACAGTCTGTGCGGCCGCTCCACGGACTATGAGGACTTCTGGAGGCCTCCGTCGCCCTCTGCTTCACCGGGTGAGGAGGCCAACACACACACACACACACACACACACACACACACACACACACACACACACACACACACACACACACACACACACACACACACACACACATTGTTTACGACGCTTTTCTGCAACTCATAAACAGCGAACACATTAAAGGCTGCAGAAGAGAAAACTGAAACCTTCCCAAGTGACTAAAAACCACAGAGGTGATGTTAAACTCACACCGCAACGCTCCAACACTCCATGATGGTGTATTTTATTTTGTTGTCTTTTCTTTTCGGCATTGTGTCAAACAGAAATGTATTGTGATTTTTTTAAAGCACACTTTGAAATCATACTACTGTAATATTTCTTAAGATCTGGATAAATCCCCTCACTGACATATAAGGGCCTTTGTAGTGGACTACTTTATAAAGAGTTTAAATATTTAACATGCTATCCACACATTTTTCATACGATTCTATGTCAGAATGCTGTCACACTGTATGACTCTAGTATCCTTTTATAACTGATTAAACTATTTTTGTCAGAGCATGTTTGTTATTTTCTGTATTAAATCGTTTTTGGCCTTGAATAACTTGAAGGTAAATATCTCAACACTCATTCATGTCCCGTGTCTTTTCCATCTGATATTCCTGGTTTCTCCGACAGTATCATCATCTGGGAATTCTCTGAAAGAACATTGCATGACTCCCTGTGCCCCGCTTGGCCCTGTGGGGCCCTGGAAACGCCCCTCTTTAACCATGTCAGTGGTTTCATTAAAATTTAATCTGTTCCTCTCTCCAGTAGATTCTGAGAAGTCCCTGTCTCCTCTGGTGGACGAGACCCAGCCCTTCACCGTCCCCTTCCGGCCGTACGCCTGGAGCAGCTACCCGGGGCCGGGGCTGAGGCCCCTGGTGCCGCAGAGCCTCCATCACGGCGTGGAGGTGGACAGGGGCCCGGCGTCGATGGCCTTCTACGGGGACAGGAGCAGCTCCCACCCGGCTCTGTATTCAGAGCGAGCTCTGGGCGAGGAGGCCTACGGCGACTACAGGAGGCACGCTGCGGCGCTGCTGTTTCCTGAGGGGGGGCTGCACGCCAAGAGCCACGGGGTGAAGGGCCAGTCTGACCTGCTGTGCTCCAGCCTCATCCTCAACGGTGCTTACAAGTGTGTCAAGTGCAGTAAGGTGAGGACGCAGAACACAGAATTTGAACTTCAGGAGATGGTCATTAAAATAAAAAGACAAAAATGTTTCCTGCAGTGTGACTTTAAGATAACACACACTGCGGAAGTGTCCTTTAACAAGACTCTGACTGGCTCTGTAGCTGACCTCTGACCTCCTGTTCCTGAAGAGATTTCCAAAGTGAAACTAATAAAGTATTTAAACTATTAAGTTTAAAAAAAGTTAAGTTTTTTTTTTTTTATCCAAAAACGTCCTCAACTCATCTCTCTCTCTCTCCTCCAGGTGTTTTCCACTCCGCACGGTTTGGAAGTTCACGTCCGCAGATCGCACAGCGGCACCAGGCCGTTTGCGTGCGACATGTGCGGCAAAACCTTCGGACACGCAGTCAGCCTGGAGCAACACAAAGCGGTGCACTCGCAGGTAACATCACACACTCTTCTTTTGTTATTTCTTTAAACCGCATCCTGCAGTTCACACCTTCCTCTCCGAGGCTGCATCTTGTTGTCACCATGCCTGTTTTTCTGTAAAGGCTGGCAGTGCTGACTTGAAATCGTGACTAAAACAAAGAACAAAAAACAAAAAGATAAAACGCCGCTTCTTCTCACGTTTTCAGGAAAGAAGTTTCGACTGCAAAATATGCGGCAAAAGCTTCAAACGGTCGTCCACTCTGTCGACGCACCTGCTCATCCACTCCGACACTCGGCCGTACCCCTGCCAGTACTGCGGGAAGAGGTTCCACCAGAAGTCCGACATGAAGAAGCACACTTTCATCCACACAGGCAAGTGGAATTGTTGTTGTTGGATCGAGCGGGAAGAAAATAATCTGTGCGTAAATTGTGCGTAAAAGCCCGTGGAAATCTGTGGTGGAGACAATAAAAACTTAGCTGATGTTCGATGACATGTAACTAAAAAATATTTCCTTATTCATGTTTTTCAGGTGAGAAGCCACACAAATGTCAGGTGTGCGGGAAAGCGTTCAGCCAGAGCTCCAACCTCATCACGCACAGCAGGAAACACACCGGATACAAACCGTTCGGCTGCGACCTGTGCGGGAAAGGCTTCCAGAGGAAAGTGGACCTGAGGAGGCACAAAGAGACGCAGCACGGACTGAAGTGAAGCCGGAACGAGCCGCCATCAACGCACAAAACGTGTCTTGTTATCTGACTTCAGAGTCTTTAAATTATTACTCTTGAATGGAGTGAGGACCCGACAAAGACATTTGCGCCTTTTTCTTCCAATCGCCACACATGAGGACATTTCTTGGATCGATTTGGATCCACTTCTAGCTTTGTAAAATGTAATGTGAAGGTGCATTGGAAATATAAATATATATATATAGTTATATCCGCCGAGATGCGGATTATTTATTTATTTTCTAAGGGAAAACGTCTCATTAATAAGATTTAAACAATCGTCTTCTTCCGACGGAACATTTTGTGAAGATCGGTAACACTAATGATTTCCCCCTCCAACTGCAGATCGCTCTACATTCAGACAACCAGAGATAAGCTGTGGACTGGGATAAAAACAGGATCAGAATCAGCCTCGGTGGGCATCAACCCCCCCAAATATTTGTACTCACACTTGAAATAACCGGATCGACAGTAAACGTCAACAGAGATGAAAATCTGCGCTTCTCCAAAGGCCGTTTTGTTTTCAGTGCGGAGACGTGCTGGCAAAACACACCGTGTGATTTAATAAACAGGAGGGCGACTGACTCACTCACGAAGCTGTTCTCTTCCACTCTGTCCATGTTGCACTTTTTATTGTCAGGATGAACTTAAAACAAAAACATTTTCCTCCGATCTGTTTTTATTTTCTTGTTGGTTTTATTGGAATTGAAAATGCAATAAAATCAGTGGAATAATGTAAGAAATGATTGTGGGTCAGTTTACTCAACCTTCAGCACCAGAATCGAGCCTTTCTGACACCTTGCAGACACCGTAACCCCGCGTGTAATTTATTATGCGCTATTTTAAAACTCGCTACATGTTAAAGTAAAGTGCATTATTAACACGTTTTCCACCTACAAACAGAATAAGCTGCGCGCACTCCTCCCCGCCTGGCTGCTGTGATTGCTGCCTGGAGGCTTCAGTCTCTGTTTGTTTTGACCACTGCAGCCTGTTTGGACCTTAAACAGTCGGAGCAGATTTAACCGTTCACCACATGTTTGTTACCCTCATGGCTGTTATTTAGAAAAAAAGAAAAAGAAGTTTGGGGCAGGAAAGCACATGCAGCAGCTGTGATCCTCTGAGGGGTTGGATGGAGTTTCACCTTTTCTTCTCAAGGAGTTTAAAAAAAAAAAGTGGTTTAATGTGACAGGATGTTTATTTTGTAGACAATAAAGTTGATTAAATCACAACAATTGTGAAGATAGTGGCAGAATATAAACACGAATGATGGTAGCAAATAAACCTGCGTGTAATCAATCCAACATTTTGAGTTTTGAACGAGTGCAATATCCAAATATCAGTGATAAAGGTCAAATGTGCGACACAACAGCTTTCTAATGAACTTCTGTGGTGCTGATGTAAGAGGACGTGTTTGTCTGGGTCACATCCCGACACGTCACCGAGAATTTATGTTCAATTCAAAAATGATTATTCTTGATATTTGTCATTTAACAGAAAATCCCTTTATGATTCTTTTTTTCACCACACTGTGATGTTATAGGATAAGAATGACATCATCAGGTTTTAACCACACATCTGAAACCAAGTGAATCATCTTAACAGAAATGCAGCTCCCACATCATTCACCTCAGCTGGCTTCACAATCATCTGCTGCAATAACCCATCGATTAGTTGCAACCATTTTGATCATCAATTAATCCGTTTGAGCTATTTTTTAAACACATAACATTCAAAATTATCTGATTCCGGCTTCTTAAAAGAGGATACTTCTGGTTTCTTTCCTCCTCTGTGACAGATGACTGAACATCTTTGTGTTGTGGACAAAACACAACATTTGAGGACGGCGTCCTGGGCTTCTGGGTAACAGATCATTTTCACCATTGTCTGACAACTAAGTGATTGAAAATCATCTGTGATGACAGTATTTGTTAATTACAGCCCCAATTATCTCATCATGTCATGATTTCTAAATCTAAACAGGCAAAAAAGAGAAAGAGAAAGAGAAAGAGAAAGGGGAACAATCAGTTTGTCTTCTTCCCGGAACATTGATTGAAATCACTGACTCACAAGGATTTTCTACGCCTCACTTCCCCCAAAATCGTACAACATCCAGGCCCGCGAAAATACTGAATATTTTAAACCCCAAGATGAACAAGACGAAAGGAGAACAGGGAAACGGCAGGCTCATCTTAAAGCACGACTTAATGGAGCTCTGCACCTCGGTGCTGTGTGCTGCGCTTCATTTATTCCCCTTATATAAAATAAACTCCCTGTGCAGCACAGTCATAATTTAAATAAAAACAATCTAACAAATAACGTGTCAAAAGATGGTGGCTCACTTAACAGGAAATGTGCAGTTTATACAGGAAATTACTGAGCGTTACAGAGACAATGTTACCATTCTATAAAGAGCACACTCTCTGCTCAGCCTCAGTGATGTTAAATGTAGTCACAGGGGAATTTCCTCCTGTTGGAATGAAGGTTGACTTTGCCATTAAGTGCCTTAAACACTCCGAGGCAGCCTGGAGCCGCCCGCCTGACCGCGGCCCTTTAAAGCAGACGGACAAGTGGGCAATTTTTAGGTGTGACGTCTCGCTGCCGTGCAGAACCGGGTCGACTTCGGCCCAACTTCTGATATCCAACTCCTCTCGTAACTTTTTTAAGCAACCCAACAGCGGCTTGTTGGTTAGAAATTGTTTTGCAGCTCGTCTTTTATCTCTTAGGAAGTTGCATAATTTCCTCTGAGATCGACACGCTCCTCAAGCACAATCTCAGAGAGAAGCTCCTCAAGCAAAATAATCTTCAAACGAGCCATTAGGCTGACCAGATTTCCTCCAAGGGCACCGGTGGACTTTCTTTTTTTTCTTTAAGCATTACCCCACTGCCCCGAGGCATATCAAATATGAATAGAAAACGGCTCAATCGATTCGAGTGGGCGAGTAATCAGAGCATTGCAGTCTGAGGCTCAAAAAAATCTAGACCTGCATCTCGGCCCATGAGCACACATCTGTGCACACAACCACACATGCATCCGCCCGGAGGTTATGAGTGCGTTCAGTTTTCTTGACAGACATCGTTGTGCAATTAGAAAGTTCAGCGTCTGGGTTTGTGTGGTTTTTCTGGACGATTCATTATTAATCTGAAATTAAACATGAATAATAAAAGAGAGATTTCAGAGACACACTCCGGTGCTTGATTTTGATTTTTTTCCTACAATCTTCTGCTAATTGAACGAGCCGCACAAATTCTCAATCTAGACTCGGAGCTGCAAAGGTGAATCGATTAACGGATTAGTTGGAGAGCAAATTAGTTGCCAACTACCTGGATTATAGATTTGAATCCTTTCTGTCATTTTAAAGCAATAGTACCAAAAATGTTTGGGTTTTTTGACTGCAATTTGGAATGTTTTGGCTTCTTTTTTTTTTAACAATACGATTACTTGTGATTAATTGTGAAAATAATCAAAAATGAAAATAAGTATTACTTGCAGCCCTGAACTTTTATGGGTTCATCCTTCAGGCCGTGTAAAATAGTTTTGATAAAGCTATAAAAAAACCTCTTCAAAACCTTTTGTTTTTCATTTCAAAACTCATTTGAAAAGACGCCGTTGAAACTCCTGATGTACAACTGCATGACACGGCAGTTACGAGAATCTGATTAAAACATCACACGCAATACGTGACAGATAAAAACAACACCCACGTGGCTTAGCGCCAATAATCGGCAGCATCTGGCCAACAGACAGATTCACATGTTGTGCTTTTCACGAGCGAGATGGTAGAAAAGACAGTATGCAGAGAGTGCAAATGTGATTACTCCCCTGAGGGTGAGCAGGCCTGTTGTGTATACTGTGATAATAAAGTGGTGTTTGCTTGCATGCGCTGATCAGCAGATTTCACACAGGTTTGGCAAGTTAGAAAGAGAGATAACCTGAGAGGAGATACAGGATTTCTAACAGCAGGTGTTGGAGAAAAAGCACTGATTAATATACTCGGATACAGGAAATCATAGTGAGAAGTTCTTCAAAGATGTACGACATTTCATTTAGGAAACTTTGTGCAGCAGAGAGACTCCCCCGCCTCACCTGTCCTCTCCCCGGTGGCTGACACGCCAGCTCAGCCGGGACAGACGAAAGGAGGAAGGGCTCATATAGGACATAGCTCTTTTGTTGCAGGGGCTTATTCATTATTCACCTGATGTGAAAAACAGACTGCAAACCAACTGCACAGCTGTCATCAAGCAACAAGGCGTAGACACAAATTATTCATGACTCGGCAAAGAAAAGGCAGCAGAATGAGAGGAAAATAATAACAAGAGACATCAGCGAGGCAGCTGACAGGCTGAACACGTGTGGGGAGAGCCGACCTCTTCGGGCTGACAAGCTCCATCCTGCAGTGCCAGCCGCGGCTGCGCCACACTTCCCCCAGACGGCTTTCACACACCACACAGAGACTTTAACAGTGCGGCAGAGATGGGACCACGACGGATGTCGGCCTCAGACTTCTGTATCGTTTTAGAGATTTTATTATTTCTCTCTTACTCCCTCGTGGTAGTCTTAATAAGGTGGCATCTCATTTCATTTATATGCTGATGAAATGTAGCGTTTAAAGTCCACAAAGCTTGGTAAGCTGCTCATTACGTCAAAAAAACAATTTGCATCTAGCTTTGACGCTACAAATTGCGACCAACTGCATACACCTCGCCTCACCTTAAAAAACAGTGAGAAGCCGGCGTTTGGTTCGTCTGTCCTGGGTCGCCGTAGAAACACAGTTGTGCAACATGGCCGACTTCTTGGAAGAGGACCGGATCCCTCTGTAGATATAAAAAGCTAATTTTAGAGTTACGAATACAAAATGACTCTTAGTTGATTATGACTTATGAAAACATGATGATTAACATTATATTCCATTTCTGCTAAATCCTACACACTGGACCTTTAAATAGACAGTAATTGTCATTATTAACCGTCAACATATTTCTGATCAGGTATCTATGATTCACCATGTTGTTGAACTTAGCAACAAAACAATGATTCCACCTAATTGGTTTTGAAGATACTTAAACACACAGACAGGCCTTTAGTTTTTATCACTTTCGTTACTGCCATGTAACTTTTATCTGCCTTAAAGAAAATATGACAAAAAATGTGATTGCGAGCTTTTACAGCATTGCGTGGTCGGGCAACCACACCGGTGAACTACACAAACCTCCTTTAAAGGTGGGGTTGGTAGAAACCAGCGAGAGGAAGCTAAAGAGCATAGCTGTCATCACTTACTGTTTCCAACTACCTCATGTAACTGTGTACAGTGTTGTTGTTTTCAGTTTTCAGGCCTGTTTATAATGGCCTGTCCCAAGGTGTTTGTGTGTGTGTGTGTGTGTGATTCTAAACCGTGACCACCCACCCACACACACACACACACACACACACACA
>CAEMYA010000186.1:4978100-5022941 GCA_903131615.1 Diplodus sargus | reverse complement strand
ATGATAACCGACATTTTTCTCTGGCCTCCTTGAAAGCTTTCCATTAGCCAGGCTCTGTTGTAAGGGTCTGGGGCCCTGAACAGCATGAGTCCGTGGAGGGCTGCTGGTGGTGGGTGGGGGTGGGGGTGGATGTGTGGGGGCTGGCTGGGACGGGGACCCACAGGTTTGATGAAGGAAAGGGGGGGTTGGTGAGGCTGTCCGCTCATTTAAAGACATGTTTTTCCGGTTCATTTAGCATCACGTATCACTAGACGTATTTGGATGTGAGCTGCCACTCAGGAACAAAAAAGGCTGCTCTGTCAGTGTCGGTGTCACAGCCTCCTATTCGCTGCGTGGTTTTTACATATATCTTTTTCTCATTCTGCAACTGTACAAGAAGAACCAGAGTTCAATCCTTTTTAGCTTCTGCTCCTATAACCCGCTCTCGCCTTGTTGGCCTCGTTTGTTCTCCTATTCAGAAGTCACGTCTAATAACATATGAATCCTGGAGGTGACATTAAAAGGATCCACTCCGGCTAAAAGGCTTCATGACAACAGATTCTCTTTTCTTTAGGGGAAAGAGAAAAACACATAAAAAAAAGAGATCTTGTGACAAGAAAGAGAGCTTTGTAGCCTTTTAGTGTGCCGATGATATTCTTGTTCACTCGTAAAAGGTTTTACATCGCTGACAATTTAATGTGTGGGACGTAAAGCAGATTCATGCACAAATGCTTGCTTGCTATGCAGTTAATGTGAGAATAAGACTTTACTGTTAACTGTGCCGTTCAATACTAAAAGTAACAGACTTAAGACCGGAGACTGATTCAAAATCAAATCAATGCATTTTTGGTGACCAGGGTTGCAGTTATGGATCTGAAGGTATAGTTATTATCAAAAATATTAAATTATACTTTATTACCATAAATATGTTATAAATATAAATATGACCTCAAGTTTATATCAAGTTTCGTTTTGTCTGTCTGAACAAAACATGTTGTGAAACTATATTAAATGCTTGTGTTTTTACTTGTGCGACTGGTTTTACTGATTGTAAAGGAGTTCCGAGCATGTCTGTAAATCTCAAAGTAAAGATACTGACAAGTATTATTTTAAGTACCACAAAGTGAGGGATTGCATCTATTATCTAGTATAATGAAAATAATATAAACAATACAGGTTACAGCTCAACTGATGATACTAGATTAAGTAGATTTAGCTGTTTTTGTCACTGATCAGCAGGAAAACGATCTCAAATATACTCAATCGCTACAGAGTGATCTAAATTAATTACAAATATTAAAAAAAAACAAAAAAAAACAAAACATGTTTTCATACAATTCCCCACACACTTTAAACATCATCAGTGCAGTCAATTGTTTGAGAAGTCACTCAAAGTAATTCAAAGTCCAGTTAAATTAGTCATTGAGAAATGGAAAAACTATGGAACAAGTGTAAATCTGTCCAGGAATGACATGAAAAGCAAAATGTGAATGTCCGGGAGTTAAATCAGATCAGAGTCTGATCTGGATTCAAACAATAGTTAGTGGCTGGACCTGGAGAAACCTTCTTCCCTCACAGTCCCTGTACATCCGGACAGAGCTGAGGTTTATGCATCCCTGAAGGTAAAAAGGCTAAAATGTGTTGGACAAACATGGATGATTTATTATTCATAGCTCTAATGAGATTTATAATGTTAAACTCACAGAATTTAACGGTTGTGGAGCACATTTAAAAGTTACAATTGTGTTGTCTTCTTCTGAACTTCTTCTGACCTTCTTCTGACCGGCCCCTCCAACAACATTTATTTTGTTGTTCTTCTTCTCTGTGTTCTTCTTAAAGGTCCACACCGCCACATACTGTGTGTAAGCAATCTGGCTTTTTATGATCGGTCCTATTTGTAAAAATTATGAGAATTTTTTATCAGCCCGATACGTATCGTGCATCCTTAGTTTGATTCAGTGTTGTACAGCACCAGAACGTGAACATTTCCAAAAGATCAAATGCGCACTCGACTCTTCGCATAAATAAACAAACCCAGGTGCTGAACAACTCACTGTTGTGTAGCCAAAGTGTTAATGAAGTAGTAAGATGTAACATAACACAGGAATGTTTAGCGCTGCTGTCAGATAAACACACAAAACCTCTTTCAGCCGATATTATCTATGCAAGCAGCATATGATTTGTGAGTGAGCATGGCAGCACAAGATGTTACTTTGTGATACAGTCATCCCCTTAACCGGGCCTGATTGCAGCTATGAATCTTTTTAAAAAATTCATAAGATCCATTTCACAAATGACCAAGCCAAGCATGTGCCCGTATCCAAACAGCAAAGACAGAGAGAGAGAGAGAGAGCGAGGCCGGCGAGATCTATAAGAGGAGCCGCAGTCAAAGGAAGGAGTACAAAATGACAAAGATTTATTCTCAGCCATGATCAAATATTTATGCTGAGGCATTCAAGTAAAGTTACTTTTTGTGTTCTGATTTAATGAATGATTTGAGCAGTGGCAGTGCTGGGAGGCACAGATGTTGGGTTTGCTGAAGCCTGCACTAATGCCCATTCAGGGGTCTGTGTGGTCATGTGTCAGACTGCAGCAGGATCAAAGAAGAGTAATGCCATTGTGGGGATCGCAGCATAGAGGAGCAGGATGGTAAGTACTTCCACAGCCCCAGAGGTCTCTGCTGGCCGGGGAGGAAGAAACGCGCAAGTGGGGGAAATAATAACTATATTAATATGTTGTGTTTGTTGGGAGAAAAAGGGGTTTTTAATCTAAATTAAAGGTTCATTCATCGAAACGAAATGTGACACTGGCTGCATCACCAGCCCGCCTACCTTTGATGCATAACATTAACCCAATATCGCAAGGTCTTTTTCATCACGTGCCAGTTTGTTGCCAATCAATCCATTAGAGACGAGCCACTTTACAATAGGTCTGCACACAGAGGGATTGATCCAAAATGACAAAGCCACAGTCAAAGGAAATGGATCCCGGCAGTGCACAGACTCTCCCATTCTCCCTCTGGCATCCTCTGAAACATTAATGACCCCAAGCTGAATCTGATCTGGCCTTCTTTACTCACTGTTTTATCTTTACTCAGAAGTATCTACCCACTAATAATATTAATTACGTAGATAAATATAAGGGAACTATTGATTAGTTGTGTCAAAAAAAAATGCTATTGTTATTGGATAAATGAACCCAAGTTTAAAGGACAACAGGTTGAGTCTTTGCAGAATATAACATTTAAATAGAAACTTAGCAAATAATAAAGTATGTTAAAAACAGCTTGAACTTCACAAATAAAAGTGAAAGCAAAGATTCCACACAAAGTTGTGAAATAAATTCAAAGAAGGGTCCGGATCAGATGACCTGAAAGGAAGCCATGAGTGGGCCGGAGGTGCCAGGAGACGTCAGGTGAAATAGAAATTCTAACACTCGAGTGAACACGTAAACGGATAAAGGGAGTTTGGAGGAAGAAAAAGGCTAAAAGCCTCCATCACTTCCAACAAGACATTGGTACCCTAAACACAGTGTGTCAGCATCTTTAAACACCGGAGAGAAGGGGAGATGACAGAATCGTTTTGACAGCCAGTTCACATGTAACATCTCCGATTCATCCACCTTGGGGAGTTGCTGGGCAGTTTTATCCCGCTGACGGGGGGAAACCAAGCCCCGTGTGTGATAGCAGAGTGGGCAGTGGCCGAGCTTGTGCGCCGCGCCACGCGCCACTTATTGATCAGAGTCAGACAGGGTGTCAGTCTCCACAGCCCTGAGATACAGCAGGCAAGCAGCAGTTATCTGTGTCTATTAAGGCGTCCGCTCTGTGTGTATTGATTGGGAACAACTCGACACAGGGAATTGTCATCAAAATGCGATTTACAAAAGGTTGAGCAGGCGGTGGTGAAGTCTACGCGGCCCAGGCAGTATGGATTTGTTGATGCAGTTCCCCCAGCGGCGCTTGAAAGCAGACAGACACGGCAGCTCAGGAAAGACTGAGGCGGTCCGGCCTGGGCCTTTGTCTCACCTGGGGAGCTTTCACCTCATAGTACACTGGTAGATAAAGCAGCTCTACACCATGTTGAAAGATGTGAAAAAGACTGGACTACATTAGCACAACAGCCTGCGCCAGAGCACAAACAAATGTTCACCAAACACGCGCACACACACTCAGACTGCACACACGCCGCCCCTCCCTGTAATTGTTTGCTACAGGGGCAAAGCTTTTACAAAAAGGGGCCAAGGTCAAGATTTTCCCTTGTGAGACCAACATCTCCATTAGCTCTCAGTTCACTGGGGTATCTCTTTCCCAATAAAACATATTCTAGTTTTAGACAACACTTCCAGAGTAGCATCATCAGCGAGAAGTCTAATGAAACGTGACCTCCACATCATTAGGACACCGACTGTCGGGGGCAGGCAGTTTTACTTTTACCCAAAGAGGTTTTGAAATGTGTCTGAGATCATAGCTGCCAACACATTACGATACTTTTACATACAAGACTGTAATGTTAATTAAGTTGGCTCACTGTCATGGCTTACTGGTAACAGAACAGAGCCATGAATCATTTTATTGGCAGCAGTGATGCTTTTACTACTATGCTGAGTCAACACGTCGTCTATGAAAAATACTGACTGAAAAAAAAGTGGAGCGTGAGAAAAGAGTTTATTTGTCAAAAGCGTAAAAAGCAACTTCTCTACTCACTACTTACTCAGGAGAGTTCAGACTGTCTGTATATTATCCTGTCAAAGCAGGAACGGTGTTTGATAACCGGTTGGACCATTAACATCGTGTCAGATACTCTTGGAAAACAGGAAAAATCATATTTCACACCAGGAACAAGAAAAGACCAGGTAGGAAATATTAAAAAGCCTTTATTGTACTCGCTAAATCATAAGAAGGTCTAAAAAAAGCCATCATGTTTCAAACAGTAGGTCTTCATTAGGGCTCCAAACCATTTGATACATATTCTTATATTTGAAGCTACCATGCATAAAAACACATCCATATCTGTGGATTAAATGATGATCAAAGTTGAGACTGACACCAAAATGTAACGTGTAATCCACCAAATCTCATCTAAACACAAAATACATTAAGGAGGATGTTTAGAAGATCTATAGTTTCCTCATCAACAGATCTGAAAATATTTATGTGTCCACATTAGGACCTAAAGAAAGAAAAACTTCTCAAGAACACTACACTACTAGAATACTACAATATTAGATCCGACATCGGACGAGTCGCTTCAGGAGGAATCAGTTAATCTCAACCCAGTATTTCTATTTATTGCTAATTTAAGCTTAAACTCCACTACAAAGCAGAGAGAAATATAAACTAAATTACTTTATTTTGCTACATATATTTGACAGCTATAATTAATAGTAGGCTTGCAAATAAAAAAAACTGCAGACAAAAGATATACTGATCTTATAAAATATGATAAAGCATGATAATGCATAAATTAAGTTAGTTAGCAGCATATGAAGTCTGTAGAACTAGACGGAGAGAGCGGGGCCACTACTTATTATTTGCTTAATGTTATATTACGTAAGACTTTGAAGGCAGCAGCTTCATTTCTAATGGGAGTATTTTCATCTTGTGGTCGTGCTAAATCAGATTAGCTCTCACACTGCTGCTTCTGGATACTCTCGTGATTTCCTCCTTTAAATTGAAGCGTTCAGGGGTTATTTAAACAGCACTTTGCCTTTGACTGCTGCGTGTGATTTGGGAAACCCTTCAAATTCGGGGCGATGAATCATTTAAAACAGCAAAGCAGCAATCACATAAAGCAAATCTGGACTGACTGTATAAAAAAATATCTTAAAATCAAATTCATGTGCCCGTCTCAGAGACAGCAGTGAAGCTGAGGCAGCACCCGCGGGAGAGGCCCTAAACATGGCAGTTTTTCTTGACAAGCACAGCGGGGCCTGGGGAGGTTTTGGGGCAGACAGGAGAGCTTGCAGCAGTCTGCCGAGGCCTCCGGGGGAAGCCGACTGGATAAACAGTTCACTTAGAACCTCTTGCTCTCTAAGAGGTCACCAAGGAAATATGGGATGGAAAGGGAAAATGGAGAGGCTTTATCTCGCTCTCATAGGATTGCTGCCTGTTTGTATACTAGACTGCTCCATAAATACTGCACTGCATCTGCTGCACGACTGAAATGATAGACAGTCGTCCTCAATCCCGCTTTTTCCTTCAATCAAAGAACAAAGTAATGTGACTGTATCTCAGAATGAATAAACATGTAATGGAGCTGCATTAAAATCAACTTAAAATGTAACTAAAGGGAAAAATAAACATAAGAAAAATTAATAGAACCTAAAGTTTGAACTTAAACTCATCGACTGGAGCTGGAACTTATACAAGCGGCTCCTCTGCACACCTCGTTACATGACTGTGTTGTTGTCGTCCAGCTAATTAAATATAAATGGATATGTGATATCAGTGACCTGAGATAGATGTGTTCCTCTGAACACTGGCGAACGCTCCGCACATGCCTGGACAGCACACAGACTGTCGTACAGCATCTTCACCTGACCTGAATACAGCTCAGGATATTCATTTATGGAAATAGATACTTCAGTCGGAGCTTCCACATACATTTCCTGACAACGCTAAGATAAACTGCAGGTGTAAAGCTGTAGAATGTGTGTCTAATTTCACACTGGAACATTATATCTCCATGATACAGGTCGCAATATAAAAGATTGTTTTGTACATTGTTTAATCATCAAACTACGAGAAAGGTTCTGACACAACATGTAGGTATAAATTATCTGTATACAAGTCCGTAGACAGCAAATTATATTATAGATTATAAACATTAAAGCTTTAATTATGTAATAATCCAACACTCACTTAGGGCCGATAAGTTGCATTTTCACCATCATTGTGATACAAAAATACATCACAAAATACTGCCTGAAGCACGATAAATAAGGAGAATAATTTTATGTACCAGCCTTGTGCATCACACCTATAGAACACATTCACATTATTTGACCAATCGAATGAAGCCCACAGCTAAAAGTCTGCTAACTATTAATTGGTATAAATTTGGTGGCGACTGTGAAGGTAGCCAGCATGATTATAACTATTATTTCAGCTTTAAGTTTTTCTCATATAATCATGAAAATCAAGGCTACAGAGAAGTACTTTCATTTTACATTTTCAGGGTCTTTAAGTGCCTTTTTCTGATATGATTTTTGTGGTTTTACAGAGTAAAGTTTCGAATCAGGACCTTTACTGATGCACGAGCATGTTTACATTATGTTTTGTCTACATTTACGTAAAAGCTACAAAAAAAAACCTGTCATGTTTTGTTGATTCTGGTGGCCCATACGGACAAAAGATGATGAAGGTGAACTTTATTTTAGTACCGCACCACCAGACTACAGAGCAGCTTGTTTGCTCGACCTGTGAGACCATTCAATCCTCAGAACTCCACTGTAAAAAACACTTTTAATTTTATGCCTTATCCAAACCGGATAAGTTGGAATGCAACCGACTGATAAATATCAAGACATTAAGAATAGATATAATTACATATAATCATAGTTATTCTAAATTCATTACTAGTCATAAGCTCCTTGTAGGAAACGTCTTTCAGCACGTTATGCGTAGATCTATTCTACTGTACAGAATATGTATATAAGATACTGCGCTCTAGACAAACAGTGCCCTCCTGAGTTGGAGAGTGATCACTGCTTTTACTCGTTTATCACTTGGCCTTTCAAATTCACTGTAATGAAAAATGTAAATCCTCATGTCAAGAGGCCAGATGCATTATGTATATAGGGTGGTGATTCGTCATGTAAAGCTTTTTTTCTGCCATGTTTTCAATTATTTGTACCCTTGACTATAAAAGCAGCAGGAAATCAATACAGTCATTTGATTAAAGCTCTCAAAATGGAGGATACAATCTAAACATAGTTTCTGTTAGAGTAAAAAAAAAAATAGGAAACAGAAATTGACCTGAGCATTAATATGACATGATGCTTTACTTCCACAACTGAAAGCATAAGAAGACATAAGCAGTGTCACAAACACGTGATTCTAGATGTTATTTACTTTATTTCCCCGCACCATGAACCGCTGTCAAAATAAAACCTCATCAGCCGGCAATTACCGACAACAAAATCAGTGACAAACAGGGAGCGAGCAGGAGTCTGTGCTGTGTTTGCTTTGTGGCTTTTGTTGAAGGCTTTCATCACACAGCAATACAGAGAGCAAACCTGAGCGGCAGATGTCAGCGAAATCCAACCGTTCAAACACGCTTCGCTCCCTATTCATCCAAAATCAGGACTTGAGCTGCTCCTTTACTGAAGCTTTCCAGGCTGGAGCAGGAAGTCAGTGATTGTACTTCTATTATATTACACACACACACACACACACACACACACACACACACACACACACATACACACACACACGCTGTGTGTATGTGGGTGTGTGTGTGTGTTGGGGGGGCCTTTGAAGCCTTTGTGTTTGCACAGAGGAGCAATATGTCGTCATTAAGCAATCATGGAAAGGCATTCTTAATCCTCGTGCTTCTCTGTACAACAGGCTTGTCCAATTAATTCTATCAGAAACTCTGGAGTACCGAGCTCACGACCCGGTGGATTTCTTTTGTCTAAGACACTGAAATCAATTCACTTTGAGTCTCAGACCAACGCTGCTAATGTTCTGATCCGTCCTGAAATCAAAGTTTTTGTTGACCTTTTCCCAAATCATATCATTATAACTTCTTTCAATGCTTTGTAAAACAGAAGTTCTACAATAAAAACTCTACTTTTTGGTCATCTGGGAGGTTTGCTGGTGTATTAACGGGCAAAAAATATTAGAGGATCTCAGGAGAGCTCAATATAACAGCACCGCAAAACTCGAGCTAGAAACAACAAACTACAAATAGAGCTCTCTAAAACAGTTCCAGCAAAAACCTACGTAAGGAAACAACACCATCAGTGAGAAGATTTGCTATTTCTGTATGATAGTTATTCATAATTCTGTTCACCGGCTCGGGTTCAGTCTGACAGCCTGAGGAGAGAAGCTGCTCTGTTGTTTGGTGGTACGGCAGCAGAACAACCGGCTCATAATATAATATTTTTCATTGGCTTTGCTAACGAGTTATATCTCACCATTTGCTTAATATTATGAAGATATTGGTCATAATACATAACATTAAGGAATGTGGCTAACTTCTGTAATCTGTTAACCGCATGAGCTGGATGAACCACACTTTTGTCTTACTGCATTTATTGATCTCACGTGGACTAAAAACAGATAACGCCATCACCAGCATCCTGCAAACAGCTGTGTTTAAAACAGGAAAATGGTATTAAAAATATGTTGCATTTGTCTTTCACTCGCTTTTGAGTGCACGTGCGAGCCAGATCAAGATCTTTCAAAAAAGATTAGTTCCTGGTAGCTGCTTTAAGTCAGTGTTTATTGCAGGAGTATGTTTTAGCTCGAGCAACCTGCACCCTAACAAGCTGTCAACTGAGCGTGGAGCTTCAGAGATTGTTCGAAGATATCATGTCTGTTTTCATTTAGTTTACATCACACTTTAGTTCCTGTTGTGTAGAGGTTGTGTTAATCCATCACGTCAAAGACAAACAACTTTCAATACGATAATACCTCAGTAAACTCAGTGGAAACCAATAACTGCTGGAAAAGAAGGGAAACACAATTTATAACACGTAATCGTGCCTTAAAGAATGTTTAGCAATCATGAACCGTTTACTTGATTTGTGCTAAAACATTAAAAGTGATTTATGGTAAAGTTAACTGAAAGGTAAGACAGTGGGGCTCTTACTTGGGCTCTTCCGCAAAATGATAAAAAAAATAATAATATGAAAATGCATATGAATTGCTATTTTAGACTGACTGTGGTAGTGGCATACCCCCACCTACAGAGCAGGAAGCCAGGCAAATATTTCAGTGAGTGGATGTCTGAGTGGGTAGCAGACGAGATGCATGAGCAGAAACACTCTCAGTGGACTCTGTCTGGATTACAAAACTTTTTACAGATCCTGGTTTTAAATATATATATAGAACTAAAAGTGCTCACAGTGTTATTTGTCTGGATCCTTCCAGACACTTCCACATTTTCTGTCACCACACAGAAGTGCTCTGGTTTAATCCTATTACATGTCAAGCACAAAGAGAGATAAGAGGTTTATGTCCGAGTCCCTTACAGAGTGAATCTCTCTCCCTCGAGACAACAGCAGAGCGGCACATTTTGTCATTTTGATACCGGTGCTGACGCTGGTTCTTATAGCTGCCGCGGCTTTCTATTGTGCAGCGTTGAAAAGAAAAAGACATATTGATAATTGGATCGCCTGTGAGGGCTGAGGACACACTGATGATGATGAATGAAGATCAGGTGAATGACATAATCCGGAGATGGGTAAGTCAACAATATTCTATCGCTGTAGTGTAATTTAGTTGAGGGAACCACACTCATTATCTTCTTTCATAATGATGCCGTGGGCTGTGACCTTTAAGTGAGGGGAACGTTTAAAGTTTGTTACTTTGAAGAAATCAATCAAATAGCACACATAAATTGCAGGTGTCAAACTAGCAGTTGTAGTGGTTCACATGGTATCTCAAACCATCCCACTCATCAGTGAATACAGTCTAATTAAATATGTTGATATATTTAACCTGGCTGGTAACAACAATGTTCTACCATCGCTTAGCGAGACACTCCAGAAGAAGATCTGAATCCAGAGGACTACCAACAGTTCAAGAGTTTGGGCGGTGCCTGTCTCAACGAGGGCGACAGCGCACAACTACTGAAATTCCTCCAGAATGAGAAGAACCAGGTACTTTTCTTCTGCTACCTACAAAACTGACTCACAGAGACAGATCTGCTTCATGCTGATTATAGTGGTAGTCACACCTTAGAGACAGGAAGTGACAGTAGATTGACAGTGTTAATCTGTCATACAGCACTAAAAGCACAAACGCAGTCACACTGCAGCAGTAGCTAGTGAAGCGAGCCGCAAACAGCAGCAGCAGCAGCAGCAGCAGCAGCAGCCACCTCCCTGCTGCCCAACTATGCTAAACATGAACAAGCAGCCGCTCCTCTGCCTGCTGGCCTCTTGACCTGGAGGTGTGGGGAGGAAAAAAAAAAGGGGGAAGCAGATATTCAGTCAGATTTCTCGCTCCACTGATAACTCTCTCCAATACGATGGTCCTCTAAGTGCCCTTGGCTGTCCCTTCTCTCCACGCATGGCGCAGTTGTGTGTAGTGTACTTTTAGAAGCATGTGTCATTTCTTATTCTCTCCTCTTTCTGAGGCCGAAACAATCTCAAGGGGTTCAAATGATCGATTGGCAAACAAGCAATCGCAGGCTTTCAACATGGACATAGAGAATGAAACTTGGACATTGAGAGAGATGCAAGCAGGGCAGAGCAACGCATCTATATTCTACATATAGTGCTAATCGTGATATAATAACGGATTTAACTGCATCAAGAGCTGTGATGTAGTATGTACATGACAAGCTTTTCAATGTGGCATCTGAAACCGTAGAGTCAAAAAGCAGCCAAGTTCCCAGGATAAAATACGTTATTTTACTACGTTGATACGTTAAATTTGACGACGACTTTCGTGTCAGGACTAAGAGGAGGGGATGTTGTTGGTGTGACAGCTAGGCGAGACGTTTGCTAATGCCAGAAAACACTGTTCGGGAAAGCGTTTTAACCATTTTTGAGTGCAAAACCAATGGATCTGGATGTCAAGCGGCAAGTCGTATCGGTTAAACCAATGGATATTTTCAACCCGACATCGAAATGAAGAAACGTAAAGATGCATATTAAGAGTGAAACCACCGGATATTCATAATGACACATCGCAACACTGATATTAATAAAAGCAAAGTTGCAGCATATTTACAAATGTGCATGTCCGCACAACGCAGAGAGTATCTCAGTCAGTGTACATGCTTCAGATGACGTCATCCTTCCAGGCCACGTTTTGGAAGTAATAAGGACATTTATGTGTTTCCCATTATTACGCAAGCTACCCAACACCTCCTGCATTCATATAATCAGATGCAACAAACATTCTGTTGATGCATCTCATGTTTAGGTCCGTTATGTTGCATTGTAAGGATGTGAAAAACGCTCTGCAGCACCACCACCCTGGAGATGCCCAAACCTTCGCTCCTGGCAGTTGGTATTTTCTCGCGTTTGCGAAGCAAGTGTGAAACTGCAGTTGTTGTTGTTGTTGCATGCACCTGTTTATTTAGCAATGCGTGCACAAACAGAGGATCCGGCAAATCCGTTTCTCTGGTTGCTGATGAAGTTTACTCAGTGTTCTCTCTTGCACGCAGGGGATTGTGAAGTCTATGGGCTGTGTTCTCGTGGCACCTCTTGTTAATGAGGCAGTAAAGAAAAAGAAGAGTTTTGATCACTGCCAGGCAGCCATCACTCATCTGAGTAGGGTACGTGCAAACAACAATACTAATAATATTAATATATATAACGTTGCATGCTTCCTATTGTATTATGTTTAAAGTCTGTTTCTGTTGTCTAGGCTTGCTGCCCAGATGAACTCCTGCATAGCTTCCTGGAACTAATTGAAGACATTGACCCAGGCGCCATTTCTGAGACCATCTTAGTCCTTGTTCCACATCTTCAAACAGGTAGCACAACTCTTAACACAATATCATTAGTTACACATGTATCATCAACCCAAAGAGAGAGGTGGAAGCAGCACAGCAACACATTGGATAACATCTACAACTCTTGCATAATATATGAAAGGAGCAGATGAGGCATTTTACTGACTAAGGTTAGATGTTTTTAGGAAGTTGTTTAAAAAAATGGTATTTTAGCTCCCCCTGCTGTACAGTCATGCTAACAGCAGTTTCATGCCTCTTGAAGTGCTGCTTCGCCTGGAGGAGAGAAAGGCGGCAGGTGTGGGCTCGGTTCTGTCCGCTCTGCAGAAGCAGTTGTCCCGGCTGCCCGTCCCTTACACCCAGCGGCAGGTGGAGGCTGATGAGCTCGGTCTGTGTCGCTGCTGCAGCGCCTTGGTTGCGTTTACAAAGCCATTCGTAGAGGTGGCGATGAGGAAGAATGGAAACTACGTCACCACCTCAGAGGAAGAGGAGCTCAGGATGGAGCTTTTCAAGTTGTAGGTTTCTGTCTATGTTTGGTTGAATTTATGTTGGCATTTATTAAATGATTGTTCAGATACTGAAATCATTAATATTTATCATGATTATTTAACTACATGTTGATTTTTGGTAATTTTTTACCAATGTTTAAGAGTAGTTTTTCATTTTTCTCCTGGCTGTGGTAAAGAAAAGATTAAAAATAATATGAACTTGATATTGAACTTGACAAGATAATAGTTTGTGTTATAAAAGGTTTCTTGATGATTATCTGCAGCTGCATGAGGAGCTTGAGAAGCCCTTTGCTTGAGGCCGAACTGAACCGAGACAAAAAATCTTCCCTGTGGATCTTTGCGACGGAGATAATGGTAAGAGCAAGTTTTTCCTCCTTTTCCAACGAATTATGTTTTTATTGTGATTTTATGACTTTAACAAATGTCTCTGTGCATCAGGTGACATTACCTGCAATCCAAGTGTCTGTCTCAGAGCTCCTGTTCTTCAACTCTCTGAAGAAAAGCACCCAGACTGACAGCAGTCAGTCCAGGGAGTCAAGAGCCTGTCTGGCGTATCTGTTGTTCGTGCAGCTCATCACCTTAGACAGCTTCCCCGCAGTGTTCCGGTGAGATGAAAAGTGATGTGATGATGCACATTCACCACACAGACGAGACAGTGTGCATTTTAACTATTAACATTGTACTGTTTCCTCCTGTTCCAGCCCTATCTTTGTTCTTCAGTGCAACATGGAGCACATCAATCAGCTACTCAATAGGTAAACTGTTTATATAATATCAGCTTTTCTTTATTGGAAACAACTGATTTTATGATTCAATCTATATAATCTCGTTTGTTTGGCAGCAAAAATGAATCGCACTTACTCAAAGGACTGGTAAGACCGCATCAATCAATTCAGAACCATTATTATAGATGAGATTAGACGAAGTATGAAAGCAGAAACCTGAGTTAGAGAGTAACTGTATTTTCATTTAAGGCTCTGTACACAAAAAGCTTGGAGAGTGTGGAGGACAACAGCCTTCCAGTGAGTCTACTGGACCTGAAGAGCTTCTACGATGTACCGCAGGTGAGACCAGCATGTCGCCAGCCTCAGTGTTACAGTCTGAAGAGCTGCGTGAGGAATTTTACTGTCACACATCACAAAATGAGCTGTTTATCTGCAGGTAGGGGGACCACAGTCCAAATTAATCACTAAGGAATTGCTTTTGGAGGTAGACGGGTTGTAGGAAAATATGATACCTTTAGTAAAATATTACTGCAGCGACACACCAAAATATCACTATTTCCAGCCTGCATGTTGATCTACTAAAGGAGGTCTTTTTAACAATCAATAACTCGTGTTGTGCTGAAATTCACAGAACCTGCGGAAGCTTCTGACTGACTGCCCGATTCAACATTTGGTGAGTACAATATGCTTGATGAGAGAAACATATTCTCCATCTGTGATACTGTGAAGCTGAATTCATTTGCTGAGTTTTCTTTTTTGTGTGTGTGTGATCGCGGCTCCGCCAGAGAGAATCGGGGCTGCAGGTTTTCCAGCTCTTCATCAATAAATTAGATGCTGAAGCAAAGCACAAGTTCTTCAGGTGAGAAAATCATCAGAGAAGAAATTTCTGCATAAATGCATTAATAAACTTCTTAGGCCAGTGTTTTTTTAATCCTGGGGGCCTCCTGCCCTGCATGTTTTATGTTACCCTGAACCATCACAGTTGATTCCAACGATTGGGTCGTTTTCAGGCTTCAGTAGCGTTCGATGAGGTTTGATGAGGTGATGATTTGAATCATCTGTGCTGGAGCAGGGAGAAACCAAGACATGCAGGGCTCAAACATTTCCCTACGAATATCAAAGTCTATGTGCTCTGGAGTTAAACTGTTGCACTTTTATACAACTCCATTTGACAGAATTTAACGATATCTTTGTTTTAATTTATCTTATTTTCTCTTACTATTGTCTGAAGCTACATTGTTTACTGATCTGAGGTATATTTTCTGTTGCAGGTGCATGTTAAAAACCAGCAACCATGCAGGAGTAGAGAGTTACGTAGTGAAGAACATCAGGAATCAAGTAGAATTTTCTATGAAGGTGAGAAAAACTGGATGACTTGGACTTACAAAAATCATGTTATTATTTATGTGAATATATTTAATCTTTTCTCTCCTCTCCTCCAGCCGGGTAATACCAACAAATGGTTCCTAGGAGAGGAGCTGCTCTCGTTGTTGGGACTCGTGTTGTGTTTGCCACAAGGTCCTCAGACTGATTTGCTTAACAGTATGGACAAGTGAGTAACATGAACAAGAAGTACAGGCAGGCCAGCTCATATGTTGTTAGAGAGTCTACACTCAATATAATCTGTTAGACAGATAACATACTGTATATTTAATATTGCCCAAGCTTGCAACAAATATTTGCCAGCCGGAAAGTTGCGGTTTGGAAGAAGTCCCTTCGGCCTCGTTCAGACTGTCAGCCTACACAAATCTTGTTTTTTGGCAAATCCAGATTGTGTCCAGATTGATTTTAGAAAGTCAGCAAAAAACCCCAAACAAAATGTGATTTTTACAGATTTTTTACCAAACCACATTCGGAGGTAATTTGAAATGTGATCGTATTTCTACAAATGTGTCTCAGTCTGACACGTAAATCGGACTTCTGTGTGTCTTCTACGCCGCTCGCAACGAAACACAATGATGACGTCAAATCCAGAGTGACGGATGTGCATCAGAGCAGACGTAGTTCCTGACACCTACACGGTCGCCACGGCAACCAATGCAGATAAAAAGTCAGGACACAGACTGCTGATAGTCTGCCTCAAAGATCTGACTTGATAATAACAAATCTGCGTTTTCAGTCTGACTACCTTACGTATCAAGCTTACGTAACATTATAACTGTGCTGCAGCTATTCATACTGTGAACAAACAAGTCAGCTAACTACGTACTATTGAAACATGTTGGCCAGTTATCTGTATTATCATCCCAAACGTACACAGCACTGCAGGCCCAGTTTAACATGAAACAGAATATATGCAGAGTGGGCTCCCGGCTCCATCTATCAGTTAAGGGGTCCTTGGCCTGAAAAACACTGAAGACTGCTGCTTTATAAATGTAAAACCCATAACTATACCTTAAACAAATTCTGCTTTTCATGAAATATGAAGCTAAATCTATGTAGATTTAGATGTTAACATCTATGTGACATAATCCACCTCAGACCTCATTCAGTTACAGTCCTGTGTGGCTATCTCGTCCTTCTTGCAATTTGGCTTTTCTGCTGAGATTCAAAGACAAAAGGTCTCTAAATATGAGAACTCGGACACTTAATCCACACTGAGCCATTAAGCAATGCCCTGTCTCTGTTCTATCCAGGATAATGGAGAGTCTGAGTCTTCTGCGCTATCTCGCTATCAGAGACAAAGAACTGCGGAGCCCTGTAAGTCAGTCTAATTCAACACTGTCACTGCTCTCCTGCCAGCCGGCCTGGCTAACGCTCAAAGCTGACGATGTACTCCTCCTTCCTTCAGACAGATGTGTGGGAAAAGCTGTGCAGGATCAAAGACGAATACCTTAAAATGCTGCGAGTGTGTATCGGCATATCAAGAGGCTATTATTCTGCTGAATTGAAGGCACTGAGGGAGGATCAAAAGCTAAAAGCAAGAGGTAGGTATTAGCTGCTAATCTGTGCAACAAAATGACTTTGAAACAACCTTGCGAAAAACAGTGTTATAATAGTCTGTCTCAATTCATCCGTCTCCATTTTCCTCCTTCAGAAGCCAGAGCTGCTGCTCGATCCACGAGATTAGTCAAAAGCATAACAGTGAAACATGAGAACGTGTCTAATATGTCCCCGGAGGTCCAGCAGCAGGTACAGACGCTGTCCTTCCTCTTCATTATTATTTTAGTTTTAGCCTCTATGCGACCGTCAAGCTGACAGTTCTCATGTGTCACAGGTGCTGCAGAGTGCTTTGGTGACATTCGACCTGATGGAGAGTCTAATCGTGCGGATTGAAGAGATCACGGAGGAAAAAAAGAAGGTCCCGACATAAACTGAGGCTTGCACTCAAGTGTCAGACGAGTGGGTTATTTTTCTAAACACGGTTTTAATTCCATCTGCTCTGACTGCTCGAAAAACAAGCATTGTGTGATTTTGTTATTGTCAAAAATGTAAAAACAGAGTCAACTGTGCTAATACACTGAAACACATCTTTTACATTTGCTTTTGTATAACCACCAAGTCAACATCAAATAAAACTACGGAGGTGTTTGTGCTGGATCACCTGCTGACCTTCACAGAAAGTCTCTTAGCATCTCCCACACAGGACTGCTCTCGAGGACGTGAGCCCGAGCCAGAGACATGCGGTCGCGGATGCTGTCAACATGGGGCTTACTGGTGGCCTGCAGACAAACGAGCCTTGGGTTACTTCCAAGTATCACAGGAGGAATAAACAACCTGTCCAATTCATTATTACAAGAATAACTTCAGTGCACTGCCTCCATCTTTACCTTGGCAACTGTCAGCAGCCCTTTGACAATCTCAGTATTGTTTCGCACAGGCAAGATCCTGAGATTACTGCCAAAGAATCTGAAAGAGAAACAGACTTCCTCAGTTATTAGAAGTATAAATTACATAAACTGTATATGTCAGTCAAAGCACACCAGATTTAAGATATAACACAGACAATTCATGTACCTGCTCTGAATCACAGACAGGATTTCCAGCTCCTTTTTCCCGTTGAAGGGGGCGTACAGGAGTAGAAAGCTGTTGCGGTGAACTTGCACAAACGTCTTTATCCTCTCAATGAGTCCCGTGTCCTCAAAACGCTCCGGGAGGTCTTGAGGGTCAATCAACAGAAAGGCAGTACCTGGGCAAGTAAGTTATAAACAGTCACAAGCTAATAATATTCAATCAAAACATAATGGTGTTATTTTTGTACTGTGACCACAGCATTATGATGATAGGCTTATTAATTCAGTACTTGTGTATTTTCAAGTTAAGGCAAAGATCCAACAGAAGCTTAGAGGGTCATTATCTAGAGGACCTTATTAAGCTTTTTGTTAATGAAGATGAGGCTCGCTAACAGCAGTGAATACAACAGCTTACCTGACAGAGGAAAGATAAATGCTCCAGACTCAACGCTGTCTGAAAATCTGATCCGGTGCTGCTGCGCGCTGAGCATCCGGCAGGTATCATGGTTCTGGTAAAAAACAAACACAAATAATTACAGTGTATGCAGGAAGTTAGATTTAATACCTTTTAAGACCTTTTTAAGACCCTTTCCATACATTTTGAGACCTCATCGCCACCTCGAGGTCTAACCGGTTATATCAGTGACACACTTTAATTTACATTTACTATATATTTATTGTAAGATAGGACAACGAAACAGTCTTAGTTTGTGGTACCTACTCATCAATACAACATCATTCAAACAGGTGGGTTGGGAACAAAGCATGAGGGAATTAATTGAGTGACTAACCCAATACAAGGTTTATTAGAAAGAAACCATTAGAAACCAGCATTTGGCCAATTGACAAAACTTAAAGTTAAAAGTATTAAAGCTTCAGGACAGTCAGGCCATGTAGGAACTACCTCACAAAGACCCAGTGGTGGAAATATTAAAATCTATAGCTCAAGTCAAAGCAGCAAATTGGCCCTGTGGCTGATATATTATTATATTATTAAATCATTAATATTGCATCAATCCTGTTGTAGCTGTAATTACTTTATTAGGTAGTTTCATCCAGTGGTTCCCAACCTCTGGGTCGGGCCCCTCCAAAGGTTCACAAGGTAAATCTGAGGGTCGCTGAGATTATTAATGGAGGAGAAGATCAGGAAAAAGGCTCTGCTACACACATTTTTATTGTTATTATTTTCGTCAAATATTTCAGAGTTTTACCTCAAAGATATATTTAAATTCAACCATATTAGGAGTTAAGAGGGGAAATGTCTGGTAACAACTCATGGCAATGATTAGGCTACATTCAAACAAACTTTACCTATTTGGATAAATACACATATTGAAAACAAGATATAAAACTAAATACCTATAAAAATGGCATTAATACATTTTAATACCCCGCATACACCCTTAATTAAAATAACGTGGCTTCTTAAACCTGTTAAAAGCCAGACTAGGTCATATTCTGCCGACCGTTATCTTAATAACGTTAGCTAGCTCGGTAGCTAGCAACCTAAAATTCTACCGTTAGTATTAATTAAGACCAAACTCAAACAGTTTGACAGTTAGCCTCTACCTGGAGTGATGTGCTGACGATTATTGTCGTTTTCCACGGAGGTGTCGCTTCTCTGTAAGCTGCCATTACCCGCTGAACGCAGAAGAGGACATTAAACGCGCAGGCTTGTTGTTAATGAGACCGTTAAACTTTCTTGTGGTCTCGTGAAGAGACGTTATATTAGCGGTTGAAGTCCGTGAACGCAGCACGGGCAGTTGGTTGTAGTGTTAACTGAAGAACACGCGAGGTCGCTGTGGTGTCAATTAATACATCCTGGCTGCTGTTGGAGCAAAACCAGTGATGGAGGCCTGTGAACAGGCTGGATTTTATAAATACTGAAGACATAACCACCATCAATACATCCAGAAAATGTTGAAGACTTCAGTATAAATCTGTGTATTTCTCTGGATTTTAACAGGACCGATAATAGCTGAGGAAATCATGTCAGTGCCGGCACAAGGATGACAACTGTACTTCTACAGAAGATAACTCATAAATGTGTCCAATTTTTACTTAAATTTATCAAACTTACTTATGTGCTAACAAGTATAACAATAATAACCATCATTAATCTATTGTTAATTAGATTCATTTTACTGTTAAGATACTATAAAATGGTTCGTAAAACAGTGTAAAGGTTAAAAACATCCATTTCAACTCATCCAAAAAATGTTTTTAAATTAACTAGAGTATTTATCAACCATTTACAAAGTATTCTCATGAACTGCAACTTTCCAATACAGTCAGATACATTTTAAATAAAGCTTATTTGACTATAAACGTGCCATTTTTATTTATATGTAACTGTTTATTTAAGGTGTTACCAATAATATAAATCTATTATGGTATCATAGACAGAGGAAAAATACAGAGGACTCAATAGTAGCTACAGCCCTGCCTCTGACGCTTCTCTTATTTTCTCATCTTACATTATTTTGTAACACAGCTGTGTTGTACTTACTGTAATAACTGTACTAATTTACAGCAGCTTCACTTATTTGGGTGTAAACCAGATCTTTCCAACTGGCCCTTTAACAACCTCAAATCAAACCGACAACCAACTTCCAAGATAAAATAGGTGATATTTTTTCTCTCCTGTACTGCATTTAAATTCTGCACTTTACAGGTCAGACACAGATGTAACTTATGTAAAAGTCTTGGTAGTTAACTATTAAAAATCTGGCCTTTCTTTCAGCCTGTCAAGTAAAATGTCTGCTGTGTGCTGAAAATGTTGAGGTGTAAAATTCAAATTTAAAAAAAGAAAGAAGGAATAAAAAAATACAACACAATATTTCCATGTGCACCAAATAATCAGTTAACAGTGAGAAAAACTTTTCATTTTTCAGAAACACAAATCTTTATTTTCAATATGACATTAAATGCAAGCCGGTCGGCCAATATTATTTTTCTTTAAGAAACTCCAGTCGACCATATTATCAGAAGACTGCCATGAGAAAGAAATGATTTTTTTCCCCTCACTCTATTCTTTTCCAGAGCTTTGAAGCAACATCGATTTCGAACAGTCAAACATACAAAAATATCAGCATGCATACGAGCCCGTCTGTGTCCAGAAACACTCCAGAGGGCGTGACGGGGAAACGGCAACAAGCTGCTGCAAAGTCCACAGTTCTGCAGAGTCTAGAAAGGAACAGATGTCAAAAAGCGAGAGACGGAATAATTCTTTATAAATAATGATAAATTAAGACAAACTTGATGTAAAGACGTTCACAGTTCAAAGAGAAGGCGTCGACTGTCCCGCAGGCTCTCCTCTGTGCAGTCAGTGGTGTGTTTCCAGCTCCACGATGGTCCACTCCCCCTGCGGAGACGCAGCGTCTTCAGGGGAGAAGCTGGTCACCGTGATGCTGGTGGAGGAGTCCTCCATGGGCGAGATGAGCTCCGCCCAGCGTTTGAAGGTCTCCTTCTCCGGGGACAGGAAGCTGTTCGAGTCCAGGCAGTCACGTGACAAGGACAGCGTCTGCTTGATAAGGTACTGGGCCAGGTTGAGCTCCTCGGGCACGGGGTTAATGACGCCCAGATTGGACTCGTGGTCTGAGAGGAGCTGCCTGAGCAGGCTCCAGTCCCGCTCCGCAAACTCACTGCTCTTGTCATCGTCCCTTCTCTGCTTTTCTTCCTCTGCCTTCAGTTTAACTTTCCTGTCCTTGTCCGAGCAGTGCTCAAAGGCTTCTCCCACATCCATCTCGTAAATGGGAGAGAGGGCTTTGGATGGCCGGCGGTCATGTTTGCAGCTTTGATCCAATCTGTCACAACCATTCTCCCCTAAAAACAATTGACAATACTGCAAAATGACAAACTGGCATTCTCCTCCACAATCGTCCTTTTTGTCTTATAACTGCCTACCACAATAAAACACTGATTACTGAGAGTTTACCCTTAATGCAACTGTGTCCTTTAAAAGATTTACCATAGTGAAGATGGGTGAGGACAGAACCGTGTGGAAGCAGTGACGTTGTAGACGGCAGTACCAAATTTAAATGTAATCCTTCAAACGTCACCCATTACTTCAGATATGGACGTCAAGGGTAAACAGTTGCCTTAGAGGTAATGCACAGAGGAATGCTTTTCTGAATGCATCTCTTTATCCACCTGTTCAAACAAAGTAAGCCATGCATTGCCAGCACCAGTGAACTCTGCATTTTGTCAGGAAGTAACAGTGATATGTTTTGAGATTTACGTGCAGGTCTTTGAACGAGCAGACCTTAATGAACAGACTTTAAATACTGTCACACAAAAAAACTAAAAAAAAGCAAGCTTTGCTTAGCAGCACAAAAGATGGAACACCACCCAGTTTTTCTTTTCTTTTTCTTTTTTTGTTAGACATTCTTTGTGTTTTTCTATTTTCAACAATTTCAGAGAAGGTAAAAAAAGATGAAGGAACTGAATGATTTACATGTTTGCATCGGGACAGACCTTCAGTTATGGTGCAGCAGGATTTCTTTTTGTGAATATGATAGTGAAAAAAGAGAGACATGGCAGCTGCTCTAGAGACACATCACATACTTTACAGAGGAGGCTACTGACAATACACAAACCTACCCAACAAAAGCTTATAGACAACAAAACAATCTTCTTAAAGACTATTTGGACACAAGTCTACTGGGCATGACAGAAGGTAATGCATAACAGAAAAAAACAAAATAAAATAATGATGCATGGTGTAGGGATATGACAAATAAATATAAATAGTGGCATGCATATGTGCAGTGCAAAAACAAAGACAAAACAAACTCAGGAAGAGGTACATTCTCGAAGAAAAATAAACAGCAAGGAGATGCACGGGAAAAGTTCCCCAGTATAACACACTTTTCCGAGAAGCAGTGGCTTCACTCTACAACAAGTTTGAAAAAAATCAGTACTCGCTTTTTTTAATTTTACCTGAACACAAGTTATAAAGGTGCGACGTGTAGCATTTAAAATCAACAAACCCTTTGAAATTAATTATGCGATGTTCGTGTAATCACTGGAAGCAAACAGACCATCGCTGAGAAGCCGAGCGGCGCCGTGATGATGCGCTCGTCGCGCCGCAGTCTTACAGATTTGTTTGTGCTGTGCGCCACTAGAGATGAAGAGCTGAAAGAGCCAGAAGCTGGTGTTTCTCAAAACGCCGTGGGTGTAGCGGAGGAAAAGCCAAACATGTTTATCCTTTTACAGTAACGCTAAAGAAAAGAGACATCTTCTGAGACGAGGCGCAATTATGGGAGAAATGTAGTGTGAATTTTAAGAAAGCACAAGCTTTTATCAGTGGCATGACGTGACACCCTCTCAAGAATGTTCTGTAGCCGTAACAGTATTTATACCAACAAACCACAATTAATTTGGCAATGATGTGTTGATGTAAGAATGCTACACATCGCACCTTTTAAATATGTCAAATTATTTATGGCTTAAAAAGGCCAACGACTGTTCCACTGCATAAAAGAAATGACAAAAATAATCAAAAAATCTTATCTTTATGTACATAAAAGTGCATTTATACTGTATATCTATGTCACAGGCCTTGTCACAAGGCAGATTCTTTTTGACAAATACAATTGTACGATCAGTCTTAGTGAAGAGTTCACTGCTTTTCCCTTTTTTGTGTAAACTGAGTTACCAAGGCCTAATGCCTCTGACTAAAGGTAGTTCAGTTGTTTTAAAGTTTAGGTTATCTGTTACGATGATCTCCGTCTTTAAAAGGATATGGACGTTGCAAATTCAAATTTACAACAGCTACACATCAATGGGTTGAAATGAGAGAAAGCTTTGAGCTGTGAAAATATGATCCCCACTGATTTATTTGAATTTGAACTTTATTTATAACTAGTTATTAAACTAGTATGATCAATGATATCCTTTTATTCTGAAAGAGGGATTGGTGTATGCTGGATGTGGGTAAGGTCTAAGGATCGGAGCAAAAGGGAATGACTCTTGCAGGGACAGACTACAGCTTCACTGATGGAGTCTAGGGAAAAGAGATGGGTTCAGATTTGGGGTCTAGGAAGAGTCCGTAGATCATACATTACCTGCTGGAGATTGTGCAGCATGTACAGGAGAGTCCCCTGTCAGCTGAGGATCATTTAAGTCTAGATGTAAATCAGCTTTCTTGCTTTCTGAGGCATTTTTGCGCGGCCCTCCGTTGTATTGTTCGGTGTGCCGCAGATCGAGGTGGCACGGGCGCTCCTGGGGAGGGAGGTCTCTCGTGTCAGAGTCGAGGAGAGGACTGCTCGACTTCACTCCGTCCTCCTGGATGTGATTCTCCTCCTGCACGGGATCCTCGATCTCTGTGAGGAACACGGAGGATTTCTCTTCCTGTTCCTCGCCGTGTTGTTTGTGCTTCACGCCTTCGTTTTCAAGATGGCACGGCAGGTGGTTCTGTTGGTCGCTGGTAACTGTTGAGTCAGACTCGAACACATCACAGGGAGTCACGGCGTCGTCAGGCTGCTGAGGCGGAGTTTGGACGCCTCCCTCCTCTGAGCCCAGCTCCTCGCACTCGTCGACGGAGAGCAACACCGAGCGGCGGAAGTTAGAAGACGACTGGTAGTCGGGCTGCTCGTTGTCCTGGTCCGGAACGTCGTCGTCAAACGCGAGGTTGACGATTCCCTGATAATGCGGCGAGGCTTCAGTTGGTGGAGGAGCCTGACCTGGAATCACCTCAACTTCAGACCTCTCATCCTCGGTCGCCTCCTCATCTTCATCCTCCTCTTCCTCCTCAGAGGAGAAGAGCTGGTGGTCGGGCACGCTCTTCACAGTCACCGTGGCCTCCACCTCGGAGTGCTCCTCCTCTACAGGAACCTCCTCTCTCTGCAGCCAGGAACGAGGACGCTGTCTCACTCCCTCCTCCTCGCTGGTGGTCTCCGTTTCTCGCCCACGCAGCCGTACCTCCACCCTCAAACCCGCTCCGCCTTCGTACATCTTTAACTCCTCTGGGGTGCTTGTGTCACTGCTGCTGCGACCCAAGAAGTCATGGCAGCGCATGGTGCCGCATTTGGAAACGCCTCTGTCGTTGGAGCAGTCGTCGTCTTGCGAGCCTCCCGCGTCGTAGTCCTCCGAGCGCGGCTTGATGTCGTCAGAGGAAGTGGTGTGTGTGCTGCCGGTCTCAGACTCCGGGCTGACCTGGTGGTGGGTGGCACTCCAGGAGTCTTCTAAGGGAGTGTCGGTACTTCCCACGCTGCAGGGGGTGTCTATGGGGCGTTCAGTGTCTCTCGGTGAATTTGGGGTGTGAGCAGGGATGCCAGCGCTCGAAGGCTGTTTGCCGGTGCCTGCACTGGCAGCCTTTATCTGGGGGATGTTGTTAGCTGTTGGTGTAACACTGGTCTCATCGCCTGCACCTGTGATATTTTCTGACTGTATTTCAGTCTTCTGCTTCAGGCTCGATTCCACTTGTCGGGTCAGAGGATCCCCCCCGCCCTGGCTTGCTGGCTGTGTGTGTGCTGCAGGACGATCACAAAGCGCAGCCTCTGTACTATCTTTTTGCACATTTTCGGCTGGAGCAAGCTCAGATTTACTATCTACACTTTTACCACTCGCTGTCTCCTTTCCTTTGGTTCCAGGTTTCTTGGAGGCAGCAACAGCAGCTGAGGTTTTGGAAGTGCCTCCAGACTTTGGAGAAGCTTTCTCCATCGATAATTCAGTAGTACTTTTCGGCTTTGATCCAGACTTGGCAGCAACTACAGAAGATTGCTTGGAGGGGGCCGAAGAGGCTTTTGCTGGTTTAGCACTGGATTTAGCCGAGGCTCCGGCAGCTGAAACAGTTTTTGTGATCTTCTTTTTAGAAGCTTCACCTGCAGCTTTCTCTGCTGTCGAGGATTTCAATCCATCCTTGCCGTCTTCTTTCCTGGGGGAAGCTGGCTTTTTCATGGAGGGGCCATGCTTGGAGACTTTAACGAAGACAGAACACAGCATTAATTCACTGCTACGGTAAACTGACAGACATTGGAATCCATCTGACTTTAAACAGCTCACCATGGTGGTCTGGTGTGCCTCGCCCCTTTGTGTCTGCTCTTGCTGCTCCGGCAGATGATTTCTCTGCTGCAGCAGTCTTCACTTTGCCACTTTCTCTCAGGCTTGACTTATTGGTAGGACTGTGGAAACCACAAAAAAAAATCAAAGTGACCACAAATGCTTTAACCACAGTATCCCGATCAACCAATACCCCTTACTCACATCACCACCGAAAGATATTTATGAGAAGAGCTGCAGAGTATATCATGAATTAATACTTCACACCAGCAGGGGGCAGCAAAGGCTTTTCTCCCATTTAGTCAAGGTCAAGCTTCTGAGACATGAGATGATTATCAATGCCAAAGAATTTTAAGTTGCTCCTTGTGTCCTTGTGAAGGATGTTCCTCCCTGGTTTTTAATAAAATCTAACATCGGGAACAGAAGAGCAGATCTCAGAGAGAGCTTACCAACTGTGGTATTTAAGAACCAAACTTCAGATTGTCAGTATAGTTGATGATATTACAGGTCAGATTATACAAAAAAATACTTACAAATAATGAATTTTGTCACATGATTTGAGGTTGGATGTGAGGTCAATGTTACATACTCCCATCTTTGTTTGTTAGTGAGTTAAACAGCTGACATCACCAACATCACCAGAATCGTGACATCTGGAAACTACATAGATAAACTTTTAACTGTACCATCTGTTTCTCTGCAATAGACGCCAATTCAAAGAATATAAGCTTTATCAGGCCATCAGCCATTTATTGGCTAACTTGTATGGTTGCTTTCCAGGGAGACTATTAAAATATTAATGTGCTTCCAGGGCAGATGGAGTTTGGATGCTGCTGACTGTAAAACGGATATTTTTAACACCTTTGAAGAACAGATAATAAGGCTTGTCAGAAAACACAACACAGCTGCTTTTATCCACCCGACAGCCACACGTGGCCTAAAAAAGACAACAAGGTGATACTCAGCTGCAACATCCGTCTTGTTAGGCCTGCGCTGTTGTTTTGTTTCCGAGGCCATAACAGTTTTAAGCTAATGGGGGCTGAATGCATTGGCATTAAGCTCATATTGCAACTTCGTCTGGGCATGTTTGAAGCAACTTGTTCAGACTCAATTCAGGTTCAAACTGCAGCTGCTACAGTGTAACCTGACACATTCAGTTCATTTCTTGCTTGAGTATTTGAACTGCTCATTTTAGTGTCAGTGACAGGTGTCATTTTTTCATTCTGTCTGGATAACAAACATGTTTTAACTATACGAGGGGTGATTAATAAGTTCATGGCCTGAAGTATAAGAAAGCAAAAAACCTAACACTTTATTTTTCAACATAATCCCCTCCTACGTTTACACACTTAATCCTCGATTTTGAAGCACACAGATCCGTTCTGTATAGATGTTGGCGTCTTAGACCACCAGAAAGATCTCAGCAGCAGCGATAATGTCACCATCACTGTCAAAATGGCGAGCACTGAGCTCCTTCTTCATCTTGGGGAAGAGGAAGCTGTCGAAGGGTGTCAGATCATGTGAACAGGGCAGGTGTTGGACAAGTTCAAATCCAAATTCCTTTGGACGTGTCCATTTTCTTTTTCCTTCATATTTTTTTGGTGGGGGGGACACGTTTCAATTACCTTAACAGAAATACCACAAAAGCTATTAACTTCAAACTTTCTGCATAATCACTAGAAGAGTTGAACTGCATGTGCGTTGAACGAGAGCTGTTTAATGCATCTCCACCGACCTGAGGCCACGACCATATAAATTACCGCTCATACTTCAAGAGTTGGTTTCCCCTAATGTCTCTCTGACTCACTAAATCTTTATGTCCTTGTGACGTATCTCAAGTAAAGTTTAATTTCAGTGCTACATTGTCCACTGCCCTTTTGTACTTGGGAATATGCAGAACTGACACAGAAACTACTTAACTTGTGAAATGCCGTGGTGGGTAAAGCGGAGTTCATCCATCTCGAAAATTAGAATTTTCTCAAATGCGTCTTTTATTTTATACAGTTGTAAAATACACTTACATTTATCTTAGCTTATGTGCAGGAAATGTTAACCAGTGCTTGAAAGATTGTGAAAGAAAATCTCCCAAACCTTCACTCGAGTTACATTTTTTTTAGGTATCAAGCAGTGCACAAGGACATCGATGAGACCTTTAAATGTCACATCAAGCAATTCGTCGAACAGACAGAACGGATGAGAAAGCACACGGATAAGCAAGTGTAAAGCTCACCTGCTCGTCTTTGTTGTGTCTGATTTCTGAGGTTTTGTCAGAGGGGATTTGTTCACCGGCTTAGTCTGGTGTTTGGGCTTTGCACCTAAAAAAGCAGACAATGAACCACATGCACAAAAGTTTGTCAGAGCAGACAGTTTTGAGCATAAAAAAACATGACTACACGTCAGTCTTTTACATATAACCCTCCATTTTTCTCAAAAACGAACCAAATAATCTTCAGAGGAGCGAGGACACATATTAGGGTGGGGTAGTGTGCTGTTGCTGTGTGAGCTCACATCACAGACGTCACTTTCAGGGTGGGGTGCAGGAACACATGCTGCGCCAGCACCAGCAGGGCAGACAGCTGAGGCCCGCTTCAGCCGAGGAAAGTAATATCAATCGGGATTACCCACCGCCCTTAACCCATCCTCACCACAAAGGCTCAAAGTGATCAGTCACACCCCCCTGTGTGACAGCTGTACAGGGCTTTGACCTCTGCTGTAAGTTTGTACACTGATCCCAGCAGGCTGCCAAGGACAGCCTCATGTGCTTTGTTACCTGATGAATCAACATTCATACATGACGCTGCCCTTGTCTTCCAAAAAATCCCTCTCGGCCACAGCACAATATTCATCATACTAATTAGTCTGCGGGCTCGTTCATATTCCAGCTACAACACTACGGCTGGAGCTGGCTCGGCTACAGCGATGTCCTACCTTGTAATTGGTGTCGGTTACAATGATTAAATGTAAAGAAGTCAGTAAAGAGCGTAAACCTGGGATGGAGTGAGTGTCGTTGCGAGGGCTGCTGGCACCGTTCTCTGGCGAGGCGCTGCCTGATGTGGGTGAAGCGCTGGGCTGAGCATGGGTGGTGCCAGCAGTGCTGTCAGCTCTCCCTGCTGAACTCTTCTGAGCCTTCATTACCGTTGTCTGGCTCGTAGATGTGCAGCTCGGGGGAGATGTTTTAGGCCGTGCACCTGGGTTTGGCTTCTTTTCCTGCTCTTTAGCTCCATGAGAGCTTCTGGGGCCATTGGCGCTGGCTACATCTCGCCTGGCCCCCGCAGCTCCCGTGCCGTTAACAACTGGTGTGCCAGCTGATGCAGTCTTTGCTTTTGTTGCTACACTTCGGTCTCCTGGTTTCTTCACATTCTTCGCCTTAGACGCGTGGCCGTCTCCCTGTTTGTTAGCTGTGCCCAGTCCATCAGACTTCATGGCTGATGCGGCACTACGGGAGGAAGATGTAGTGTTTTCAGACACCCTGTGGGTCCTGTGCACAGGAGGACTCTCAGGTGCAGATGAAGGGCATCTTACGGCCCTCGACTACGGGATGAAAAAATAAACTCATTAGTCATGGAACTGTAGGCTCGGATTAATCAACAAATAACCAGAGGGCTGTCATAGGAAACTGAATAACATTAGTGCAGATTAGCACAAGCCCCTGGAACATGGCACTAGAAAGATGCTGTTTACCATCTCCTCACCACCTACACAGTCTCTTCTTTATAAAGTCTAATCAGCAAAGGAGGGACCAAATCATTAAAAGTCTCAAGTCCAAAGTCATAAAATATGCTTTTCATAATGTGTTCTTCACCAAATGTTTTGCCATTTTTACAAAAAAAGCCCCAAACGAGCAAATGTTTGTGCAACTTCAGATGTCCAACTAATTAGAGGTTGTTGTATCTTCATGTGTTGAATTTGACCTGCAAGTTTTATGTCCTGCAATTCTATACTTTTTGTTGCACAGCCCATAGATGCAAACCAGATAAAACTTGGTATAATCTATAACAGGAGCTTTAACATGACATTAATTCTTCATGGTTTTCCCCTGCAACTTGAATGTATTTAAATAAAGTGAATATAGGGAATAAAGTGTTGACTTGCTTGGAATGAATAGTGTTAAAGTTGGTTGATTCAGGGAATGAAGGGAAATAATTTGATGTGTGGCACACGCAGAGGTTAGGATCAAGTATTCAAGTTAAAATGCACCTCTGCTGATCAGTCAATCAAAATCCTCCTGTTGCATTCATTCTTAAATTGTTTTATTTGATGATCTGACTTCTTAATTTCAGGCCTCAGCAGATGAAGCTGAGAAGAAGAAACTGTGCTTCCTTCTTGTTCTACTTTTGCAAACTTTTACAACTAATCAAGCTGGGAACTCATAATTGCCTCTCAGTGTCAGTGGAACAATTACTGCAGTGAACCGTGTCTTCCAGGTTCGCAGAAAGCCTGGAGAGCAGAGGAAAGTTCCTGTTTGGATTGCATCAAACTACTCCTGAGAGATCTGTGGGAGCTCCACTGCTCTTAACCACTCATGCCTAACATCTTGGCAATCCACAGTCTGGATCACTTCAGCCGAGCTTATCTTAGCTATACATCTGCTTAGAGAGGCCCTGCTGCTCATTTCATATCATATCTCTTAGCTGTGAGGGTGGGGCATTTATGACATATGGCATCTGAAGGCCACAAACTGTAATCACTGTCAGGGATTACGCATACTAACATGGATTTCTCGGAGCTAAAAACAGCATCATAAGTTTACATCATCAGATAATTTAGAGTCAGCGTTCTGATTGATGAATAAAACTTCAGTCTCTTCCTGTCTCTGAAACATTAACACAACTTTAAATGCATCTTTAGATGATATTACCTGTGAGCTAGTGAATACAGGCTTTTTACCAAGTCTTCGATTGTCGCCTTTATCAATAGCATCTGTCAAAACAAGGTAGACAAAACCAAGAAAGAACCAGTTAGTATTTTGCCAGCTAAACAGACTCAAATCTAAGAATAACACAGACGAAAAGGGCTGCACCATTTTTTATCAACACGCCACTAAAGACCGTCATTACGTGAGCGAGAGGAGCAATTCTTTTCATTCACAAATCCTCCTTCCCACACCCTGTGTTTACCCTTTGGTTGCTTGACCATTCGGAAACATTCAATCAATGGATCGATCAGTCCGCCATGTCTGGCAAGGACTGTCCAAACAAAGCACATCCATTTCTATACTTCACATAAAAACAATGTCAGACCCTCTTGATTTGCTTAATTTAATCAATAGCAAGAGTTGAATTCTACTCTATTCGCTAAAGAACGTTTGTAATGTTTGCAAGTGAGATGTGGAATCCGATTACACTGGCAAGAAATGTACCAGTAATAGGCGCACGCTGATACCAGCCAGATCAATTATTCATGCAGTACATTTCACCACATTACTAGGTCAGCAGTGGGAAAACAAGATGTTTTTTATGTATTTGTGGAGGCTTCTAATCATGTGCAGAGCCACAAAGACGGGAATCCTGCCTTTCACTCCCACCCATTCAAACAAGCATGGCGTGTCTGGTGCATTTACCATGTTAGCGTCCACTCATCTGCCCAGGACAGTTAAATAGGTAGCTCACATGAAGCAAAAGATTTACAACAACAATAATCTCTAGTCAAACAATAAATGTGTAAGAAGTGGTCAAGCAGCTGCGTAGAAAGAAGTCATTAAATGTTTAATCAGCCAACAGCATATGCTCCGAGGGCTTCAGTTCATCTGTAATGATGCAGAGCCACTGCTTCAGCGCCAGACTGGGTTAGAGAGAAAAAAAACATCCACACACACACACACACACACACACACACCGCAGCATGAATATCCTGTGTGGGATTAAAAACAAGGATATCCTTCCTTACCTGCGAGTATCCTCTCTCTGTGTTTGGAAGACAGGGTCTCCCATCCCTGCGTGTGGCGGACTGCGTAGAAGCTCTGGAGCAGGAACGTCCACAGCCGACCGCGTAGCGTACAAATCTCTCGTCTGAACGGCTGGAGAGAGAGAGAGAGAGAGAGAGGGAGTGGAGAAGAATGGAAAAGGGGTGCGCTACAGCACAGGCGAATCAGCAGCTGCTTGAAGAACCTTTCGCCATGGCAACAAATACCCCTCCCTCCTCCCTTTCTCTGTCCCTCCCTCCCCCCTCAGTCTCCGTTGCAGAATCCACTTGAGCTCCCTTGAGTGAAATCAGTGATGTCAGCGGCTGATGCCCATACTCCTGTTTCCACGCCTGATTATAAAAACAGGGCTGGAAGGTGGGGAGGAGCTATCTCTACCTCCTCCTCTGCACTCACCACACACACAGCCAGATTAGCGAAGGCCGCTGGCACATGTCACAGTCTCCCTCGGCCTAATCCATTCTGCCATACTGTACCGTATTTACAGGGGTTATGCGCTTTAACTTGTGCAGCCAGGGTCACTTTCGCCTGGAAGTCATCTCACGAGCTTAACCTGCCCTGCTGACACAATACGCCTTGTTACTCTGTAATCTCTGCATCTCCTCACTGACACAGTTTACAGTTCAAGACTTCGACTGCGCAATTTAAACGTTCTGCCACACAGGTCGCTTTTTTATCTTCGTGTATCTAAAGACATCCAGGATGAATAATGGAGTTGGTTGTTGGAGAAATTATTCATTCTGGCATTTAGATACGTCAATTTGCTCTGTTAAAAAGGTCAAATTTTGATGAAAATTGGGATGGGAGGGATGATATTTGTGTAACTCACTGGCTGCAGGGGGAGGTGGGGCTGTTTCATCTCTGTCATGTTTTTAAAGGTGACCTGTGGAGTTTTTGACCTCTAGCAGCACTATGTGACAGTTTTTCTCAGTAGCTCCCTGCATGTGAGCAAGGACGCACATGCACTCAGGTTCCTGCCAATGCTTTTACACTTTATCACTGATTTATATGCTGCAATGCACCAGCAAAGGAGGAGAAGAAGACTGCGAGCTGCTAACATGAAAGTAGACAATGTAGAATTTGAAGACTTCTAATCTGGCATGAGACAACTTTTTCCTTCTACTTGTCGTTCTGAAGATTATACTTATTGCAGTTTAATGGCCGCACATAGACAGGTTACCTATACACCTCTTTTTCGCTATGCTCTATTCAGCCTGCCCAGCAGGACGGATGTTTCCCACAATAACGAATGCAGCATTACAAAAGAAAGCATCAGCAGTTCTGCAATCGACACAGGAAGAAACATTGTTTTCCGCGGGTCGCTATCCCCATTTAACGGTGGAACAACTGGAATGACTGTGGAAACTCTACACTGCAAAATAAAAAGAAATCCACTGATAGAGGAGGAAAGGAGGGAGAATGATAGTAACCGACTTAAAACACGAGCGATCGGATGGGCATTCACTCAATAAAGAGCGTGTTGGTATTGTGTCTGACTCTGTTCCCACTCTGATATGCGTTTCCCCTTAAACCAACAATGTTTGTACTAGTTCAGTAAGTAACAAAACGTGCTTACGTATTTATACAACCAGGTGGTTTCCTCCGTCTTGTCAAAACACTGAGATCGGGGTTTCTAGGTCAAATTGGGATTCTTAGGGTTGTTTTTTGCTTTGGACAGTAGCCAGGCTGCTAGCGGCAGCCGTACTGCTAATGCTGTGTTTGAGACAGCGGCACCAACAGTAAAACCACAGGGAAAAGCTGGAGGCGATGGCTCAGGAAAGGAACAAAATTAAATCCTTACATTTGTTAGACAAAGATACACACAATGAGTTCTGGTGAGTGAAGGCCTTTAAACACTACGGCGTTTGGTATGTAAAATGTATTTACATTTTTGTCCAAACGTTTGTTGTGGTCCTGAGTAATTCCACGCAAAAGGTTAATTTCACGTAGCAAACAAGTAACATGATTTTTCTTTCAGAGCGAGGTTGATTTTTCTGAGCTTTCAAACTGCAAATGAATGCATCAACCAATCGTGTGTGAAATGTGTGAAACAAACATCGCATCACAACACAATGAGTCACTTTGATAACCTACCAGTGTTGCAGATTCACACACTGGAGCAATGCATTAGAAATTCATGTCACTGATGTTGTGAACAGCTCTGATGCGAGTATCACGAATATTATTGTTGTTTATTTGTCACATCCTCAGTGTGTGAAGGCCTGACCACCGAATGTCAACGTTTTTTCACAAGAAAACTCTACAAGGTCCCGTTAAATGTACACAGGGGCAGGAAGATGTTTCATGCACATCTTAGAAAAGCATAATTTCTTGTATACCACCAATATTTTCTTAAGCAAACACCAATTTCAAATGTTGTATCCCTGTCCACTGATAACTGACATTCACAAGATAGACTGTTGAAGATTCAACCAAATTAAATTACAATAATTCATTTACAAGACAGATTGAGAAAAGACACAAATCAGCCGACAGTGAGGCCAAAGTCATGTTAGCGCATAAAGCCAATATTATGAGATTATAAATATGATGTCATGTGATATCATGTTCTACAGATGCCTGTTTGAACTGTCATATTCAACAGTGAGACAAATAAAATAAACCAAACAAACTATATCAGAGTGAAAAGCTCCTTGTATGCAGTGAGTATCCAGTCTCCAAAAACATTCGGAGGTGCCTGATATCGAAGCGCGACAGGTGGGGTTAGTTTCTCTGAGAGGTTTCTCTTCAATCTATGATTAAATGAGACAGTTGGAGTTAAAGCCCACATCTACGTAACACTGCCTCAGGAAAAAGCAACGAGCCCAGTCTCATTTTTCAGAGCACTCCGCCTTATTTGTGCGGCTGCCCTTGAGCCCTTCCAGTTGAAAATCTCCCCAATATTTAGAAAGGTTCTGAGCTCATCACCGCCGCTCTTGTTCAGTCAACCAATCATATATATCTGTTTGGCGTGGTACACTTCACCCGTCACCCTGGTAACCAAGAAAAGGCAGAGGAAGCTTGTTCGGCTGTGACCGTCTATACTGAGCTTTAACAGACATCATAACACAAACAGAGACAGAAAGGGCAGACTGTCTGGGCACCAAGTGTTTCTAGTGAGTGCTGTGCTTGTATGGTCAGCCCTCCGTTACCATAGTGTTAACAGATGTCAATCAAAACCAGTGTGCAGCGCTTCAACCTGGTGCTCCCAAACACTGCCTGTAAAAAACACTATTGCTCACTCTTTCAGGCAGTCTCAGTGTGGGTGTTTTTGCTGGAATTCTGGTTTGACTACATTCACACTAGCCTTCATGAACAGGACTGAATGGGAAACCGCACTAAACGGATTAGTGTTAATGGTCACTGTCTGCTCTCAAAAAGACAAATGGTTCAGTACAAAGAATCTGCTTCATCTCACCTCCTCTTGTTTCTGTCTTTCCAGCTCCAGCAGAGGGTCGTCCTCCATGTCATCTCCACACAGAAGGTACACGGCAGCGAAAAGATCACAGCAGTTGTCCACGGTGACACCTTCTCTGATGGCTGAACAGAGCTTCTTCAACAACGTTGGCTCTCTGGTAAACTCTTCCCTCTGTAACAACATGCAGTAACAGATACTGAGAAACCACAGGAGTGTCTGCTAAATGTTTACCAGCGAAGTACAGTAAAGGAGACGGTGTTAGCATGGCTACGCTCAAGCTTACCCTGCGCAGGTCCTGGAAGGCCTGGGTGCGGATGACTCTGGGCAGATTCTGGACGATGACACTGAGGCTCTCCTCCTGCAGCTCTGTGGCGAGACTCCTCACCTGTTGGGCCCACTTGACTTCTGGGAGACTGCCAATCAACTGCTCAGTGCCACAGAGCGTGGTTACTGCGTTCTGCACAGTCTGAGTGGAAACATCTATGAGCTAAAGAAACTCTCTAGGTGAGAATACAAAATAAAGTCAAATGAACACAATCCCACACACAAAGCAGTCTTTCATTGCTGACCAGGACCTATTGATCAGCGGAGGGACTCCCCAAGTTGTGTAATGGTTCTTGGCCAGCTCTGAATCTCAAGACTTGCCAAGAGTGAACAATAGTACATCTGTCTTCCTGGCTAACAGAATGCGCACCACCTCCTTTGGAGTGATGAGAGACAGACTCTAGATTCAATTATCAATTACAAGCTGGATCACTCCCCATCTGTCTGCATCCACAATCCTATTCTAAATGAGTCTGTCTTTAATAACTGAGAATTTAATAAAGGTCATCTTTGATTAGATCATGTTTGACTTCCCTTCCTGTGGAAAAAAAAAACACTGCAGAACGGGTTGATGATATTTGTGCAATTACATGAATGCAGTAGAAGCTGATGACTCTGAGGGAGGAACTCACCATGGTGTCAGTTACAGCCGTCAGACAGGCTCTGTGGAGCTCAGGGGACAAGAGAGAAAAGTTTCTCTCACACCACGTCTTCACATAATGATCAGCAACCCATCTGAAGAAAACACACATCCGAGAGTCACTGGAGACGACTTGCTTTTAGGTCATTCTAAAAAGGGACAGTTCAGTGTCGGGGGTTAATTTCACAAACTCGTGGAGGTCTTTTACAGTATATGTTTCTGCAGTGTAACCCAGAGGAGGCTCTGAGGCTCTGAGCAGCAGTCGGCAGAGTTTTTGCTTGAGGGAACGGCAGGGCGAGTGAGGATGAGAAGGTCAGCAACGCACTGCTGCACACAGCGCCGCAGCTCGGCCCGCCGTCACACTCGCGTGACTCATCAGACTCAGAGGAGACAACACGGTGAGGCCACGTCCCCACACACCCACACACCACATCAAATCAGAGCCAGCTCACAGACTCACCCGACACATCCTATCCTCCTGACCTACATTCACACACTTTTTGCTCGCTCACCGCAGTGTGCCAGAGCGTAGTTAGCTTGCAGCATTATCAGATAACAGGAGACGTCAAAGCATAATATGCACAACAAATGAAAAGACAGCTAAGTGAACTATAACCTATAGGAGTATAAATACAAAGCACAAAACATAAAGATTACAGATTAAAGTAATTAAAGTGCACAGGCAAGCTTGCATGATATACCAGTGTTTAAGTTAAAGCAATGAAAACAGTCAGGAAATGTGCCTGAAGAGTAATTAATGAAACAGATAGTAAATATTGATCATATTTTTCTCATTTAAGTGCTGTTTTAAAGCCTATTAAAGCAAATTGCTTTGCACAGCTATCAGACCCCAGGCTACTTAATAAGACTGAAGTATGAACCCACACGCTGGTTACCTAGCAACAAGATGCAGATGTAACATGCGGCGGCAGAACAGCGACAGGTAGGAATATGTGTTCAAACTACATTAATAATTCATTTCACGGTTTGACGGCAATTAAAATCTTTACGACCATTAATTAAAAACGTGGTGATGTAATAATATTTTTGACGATTCCAAACTGTAACACATTTATTGAAAAAGCATCCCAGACTCACCTCTTGCACAGCATGTGGAGATTTTGAAGGCCGACAGCGTGTGTGAGGGACAGACACTCGAGAACCGTTCTCTGAACCCCATCAATCGGCTGCAAACACAGCAGGGAAAACAGAAAAGGGGGCATTTATATTTATACAGTAATGGTAGAACAAGTGGTGCTCTGAGGGCTTTGTGGTTTAGAGCAGCTATGTAACTAGCACATAGTAAAATGGGAATGAAAAAAGGTGTTGAGAGGAGTGAAACAACACTATTATTGACACCGAGTGTGCAGCACCAAACAAAATCAACAAGTGTGAAGCCAAAAGGAACAAACATGGGATTTGTTCTTGGTGCTTCAGCTGCGATACTCCACATACTGCTGAATCACTGTTGTTGTGGACTACAGCGGAACACTAACACTAACTGAACTGAAGTGTCTCCCATCGCCTTGGGCGCCCCCTTTGAAATAAACAAAATATTTTATTTACGTTCTTTACCTAATTTATGTGCACTCGTTTCAGTTCAGTTTAGTGTGAGAGTCTTTACTGTGTTTTGCATCATTTAGTGAAGTTCTAGTTTCTCTTCTAGAACCTATAACCTCAGTTATATCTATCGGCATGGCAGATGAGGAGCTTCTGCAAAATAAGAACCATCTTTAACGCAATATTGTGTTTGAATGGTGCAAATGGAGACAATTTATTGGCTATTTCAAACAGATCTTGCCAATCATTTTTGGCCTCACTGCCTGGCACAGAGTAATTCATGTGGATTTTTAAAAAAGCGACTTATAAATACTGTTCGGCTGGTCTACGCTGGCATTCATGCAAAGAGGGATTAAAGTCTTAATTCTCAGAACAGCACTGGTGAGGTTGAAGGTTGTAGAATAAAAAGATTTAATAGGATGTGATGGAAACCAATTTTGATAATGTATAACCAATAATGTAGGAAGTTTATTGGTTTAGTTCGTTCAATATTTCACGTTCTGAGTGGATTCCTGGAAATCGAACAAAAATATGCTACGTCTTTTAAAGTACGAGCCCTCTAACTTCTTGTTCAGCTCTAAATGTTCTGTAATAATGTAATTAATTGTGTCAGCATGTTAGTGGTGCTGAAAACCGATTCTGTGGCCTGATACGACTGAATGACTTGGTGAACAGTGAAGATTTGTAATGACAATCACAGAAAAATAAGATGACGGGGATTAACATCTTGCTGCTTCATAAACTCAGTTGCACGTACACTCAATGGATTTTTCAGTGCACGCAACACATGCAAGTGTAATGTAATCTTCATTGTTTACAGAAGGGATTAAATCTTTTCATCTGTTGCATGCTACGCTGGCATATGTCCAAGTCATAAGTCTATTTTGATTTAGGTTTGCGTTAAGTCAAGCATTTATTTGCTGTGTAGAGAGAGAAGGGAGATTTAAACATTTGCAGACAAAGTGCAATATGAAGGTGAAAGATGTTAAATTCATCATTTCAAAGGTGAAGGTATAATGAATGTGTGAATACTGAAAATAACTTTATATTCAGTCACATTTGTGTTTAAATATAATTAAAAGATAAAACATGCTACATATGTGAAACTTCCTGACACACTTGCAGTACGTATAGAAAGGTAATAAGAACATCTTTCAAGTTATTCTCTAGTTTTCCTGTTGTATTCAGTAGCTGACCTTGGGGAAGAAGCGGCAGTAGTCTCTGGTCAGAACCATCTCCACCACGTCTTTCAGCCCCTCCAAACCCAACATGTCTGCTGCCAGCACCACCTGACTGTGGGACACCAAATACAGGTCAGTTTGTTTTCTGGGCCCTGTATTCTAATTTTGGATTTTCGTCTGTTCACACACACACTCAGTACCTGGAACTGGCTCCAGCTGGCAGATCCACAATGGCACCGTACATGAACTGGAGCAAGATCTCCATCTCATCGGGCCTTAAGCTGCAATGGTTAATACAACAATCTGTTTACAAGCCAACTGCCCCTATTACAGTCCACTGCTCTCTACGTGAGTCGAGGAATTTTCTTTCTGTTTGTGCTGCACATTTTTTCCAAGAATAAAACAAAAGAGTGAGAATGCTGTAAACACACTCCATATATCATGCAGCACTCAGCCCATGTGACTGCAGCCTGAGGGCTACTTCACAGGTTCACCCCCCCCCAACTCCGCGTCAACGCAGCCGCTCTCCATGCTGACAGCCGCGTCTTCCCCCGTTACCCTCAGATCAGTGATGCTGAGGCGAGGGGCACGTCTACCCCCGGAGGAAAAAAAAAAAGGGCTTCATCCGCCTCTGCTGCTCTGACTGCGGGTGGTAGGGAGGGCGTGGGGGTGGTGGTGCAGGCTCTTCAGCAGCCAGTGGATGAGGAGACATTTATGTGCCTAACATAGGAAACATCACAACCCTGTTTGGTGGAAATCTGAGCGAGCCATTTGAGATTCCACCGGCAGTGGGTGGTGGCTTTGTGTGTGAGTGTGTGTGTGTGTGTTTGGGTGTGTCGAGTTGAAACATGGCATTGTGAGTGAAACCCCATCCTGTACAGAGCCAGAACCTCTGTTGCACCACATGAATAATTGATGCAGCATGTGCAGTCGTTACTGTTACAGAAATGAAATGTGGAATTGTTCGTCCAGGAATGGAGGTGTGTTATTGATCCCAGCGACCTGCTGCGAGATGATGCCGATGCACCGGTCTTACCCTTGCAGAGTGATGCACTGTCTGGAGCTCTCCATCCAGCTCCCGCTCAGCATGGCTCGGAAGTACTGGGACCTCGCACACAGGATTGCCCTAGAAACCCAATAAAAGCAGGCAGTTGCATGTCAGATCCACCCAGCCTTTTAATATTTCAAATGTCATCTGGTGGGCTCGTGTGTGTTTTAAGTGGCTTTGAAGTGACGTGCCGGAGGACAGAAAATTACAGTGTGTGTTCTGTTTTCTCTGGAGAGAGTGTTTATATTCTCCATGGCTTCTCACAAATGGCCCGTCACTGATACGCCGCTGCTGAGGTGTTTATAGTACTTAATTAGCTCCATTAAAACGATGAGGCTGGTGATATTCTAAAGCTCATGAAACGAACCAAAACCAATAGTGAACTGATCCTCCCAACATGTGAAGTGTGTTACACAACCTGATAAATCTTCTTCCTCTGTGCCACAGAGCTCCACTGTCATCCAAAAAAGATGAAAAAACACATCAATGATCAGCTGCACTGTGAAAACTATTACTTTGAACACATACTGTAGTTTCATATCCCACGTACGGCTGCCAGAAATACTTACCAGCATGCCAAATGTATTAATCTGCAGCTGAAAATAGTCCCCAAAAAATCCACTGCTTCCTCCTTTCCTCCTACAGCTAAAAATGACAGCGCCCTGCTGTTTTTAGGGGATAAAAAAATACAACTATACAATCTGTTTTTTTAAAGTCTTCAGTGGGAACTAATATGCTTGAGACTAAAACCCACGGACAGAGGAGGGAAAGCTGATGCAGTGACGCATGGCTGGCTTTGTTGAATAATGTCGGCCTTTTCTTTAAATGCATTGCAAAGTCTTAATGAAGGGTTGGTCGCAATCATATCATCATAATAGCAACTCTGTCATGACGTTTCCTTCTGCCCTGCCTGACACTGCATGTTGAAACTTTTAAAGCAGAAACAAATTTTTTTCACAGCCTGGTACAAAAAAAAAACGATTTTGGTCTCTATAGCTACTTTCCTTGTTCGGGACGGCGGTAAGGGTTATATTTTATATAACTCACTCATTTAAATCCAATTAAGGCTTAAAGTTATGAATAATTAAGGGCATGGCTGCTTCCAGCGGCAGGTAGTGTTCTGCTGACCGTAATAAAAATGATGTCTCTTGGCAAGTTTTTTGTCTCTTTGGCGAGTGTGAACCCTCCTCGAATATATAAATGAAACAGAGCAGGAAAGACGACGCAAGGTAACAGACGCCTTTACAGATTCTATTTTTTATCACTTTTATACTTGGATATGTGTCTAAATACTCCAAGTAAAAGTTCTGACATGCAGTGGTGCTCGATAGTACGTTTTCTTGTAGGAGGTGGGAAATTTTCAAATTCTTAGTTGTGTGGAACAAATTCTACTCAGTGACGGCCAAGATGGCAACAGCCAGAGCCCCCACACTGAGATTCACAATGTCTCCCCTGAAACGTGTGACATTATCGAGACTATTTGAATGTTGCCATAAAAATGTCAATAAAATCATATAAGGCATGCTGATGAAAATATGTTGAACTGTATATTAATCTTGAATTAAACATATTTTTGTTATTTTTTAGTTAATTTTGGGAACATATTTAAAGTTAAACAAGTTTTTTTCCCCACTGTGGAGAGGGACAGAATATACAGGTCTGGACAACTCGTGAATTCTTGTTTAAAAATTCAAAATACTCGATTTGTCTTTAAATCTGTTCCCATGAATGGTTTTATGCACTGTTTTCTATCCATCATTTAAAATCAGTTTCATTCAGACTGTTTGAGGAAGACAGGCTCTGTGCTTTATGTCACTGTGATGTAAGTTAATGTTGAATGTACTGTATCTCAGGAGACGTAGAAACATTAAAGTACACAGTATGGGCGTGGGGCTGGAGAAGCCTCTGTGCTGTTAGCTGCTCTCTGCCGCAGAGCGGCTAGCTCTCGCTGGCTGCTGCTCCCCTGAGCACGAGCTGGGAGAAATCTGTCTCCATGGTTACCAGCTGCTACTACTACCTCTGCATCACCGAACGACCACCCACCGCTGGCAGGAGTCAAGAGCAGATGTGCGACCTCTGGAGTTTTTTTTTTTTTACATCTGGTAAATGTGGCTGTGATGTACTGAAGTAGACACGCTCTCATCAAGCACGCCACCTCTGATGACAGGAAAAAAAACAAATGCTGCGTCTGGGTACCAGAAGTATGAAGGGGGTTGAAAGGCCGACGTGAATGTTTATACCTGTGGCAGGAGAAGACCTGCTCAGCAACTTGGATGGTGATGTCACACTGCTCTCCCCTTTGGTACAGACCCAGCAAGTCTGCTCCGAGGCCCGAGGCCGGCTCAAGAACAGCATCTGGAGAGAGGTTAAGATGGATGAGGAGGAAGAACAGGAGGGAGTGAGTGATGAAGAACGGCTTTGAGTGTGTGAGACGTGTAACAAAGGTGAAGCAGAGGCAGCTATAATTAAACCACTTTGCTAAAAATACTTTCAACAGTGAAAGAAAATGTTGAAGGACAGCTAAACCGTGCATCACCCATAGCAGGGTCGCGCTGCAAATTAGCAGCAACGGCTAACATGGATGCAAATGAGATTAGCTCTTGAGTGGATTATGGCTCAGATAACATGATGTGAAGGAAGGGGAGGGGCGGGTGCAAGTGAATGGACACATAACCTAGAATAAACCCTTCATCTGTTTACCTGAGTCAGTAGAACGGGTCAGGCCTGACGGGTCGGGAACAGACGGAGTACTTTCTGGCAGCGAGCCCTCCGTGTCTGGGATTATTTTAGACGAGCGCATGCTCTGGTCTGCTGTGTACACTCGCCTGCAGGGGGGAAACTTGAAAGGTTAATTAAAACAAGGCCTTTCACACATATTTGAATTAAAATCTCATTTGATGCACTGTGACTCCGGTACACAGTGGCCAAACACGACCTGAACTCTGCAGGATTTTGTGTTTTTACTATTTCTGAAAAACTACCTTTGAAACACATTGCAGTGTCCTTGCTAGCTCTGTGTGTGTGTGTGTTCTTGCTCACTGTTCATACATCTGTCCATTGTGCCAAAAATCAAGCTGAGCATCCTAAACATCCTCTCCCCGCCAGCAGCTTCTCTACATCCTGCAGCGGGGTTCACTTAACACCAACTCACGTAAGTTCTCCCGGGTCGTGTCATGGATTTTTCTATATGGAAACTTCTATTAAATTCATGGTGTCTTGAAGATCACATGATCAAGTGGTCTCGCAAATCCATATTGCGAGGCTTCCAGCTCTCCAACATGTAGTGGTTGAACAAATCAATGTCCTCTGAAGAACTACTGGGAGCTGGAGACGGCAGCTCAGGCTTGATTTAGATGTTACAGCCTGCGAGAGAAGCGACTGTTCGTTTGAAAACAATGGCGGTTCCTCAAGATGTTAGCGTAGCTGCTGCTATAGTTATTCTATAAAAAGAAGAGCAAAGAACAGCGCTGAAGGCTTTTCTTGCTGGTTAAGAGTCTTTCAGTCTACTCTTGACTGGTTTCAGCGAGAGTTTGATTTATCGACTGCCTCCACTGGTGGTCGTGCTCTCCTACTGTCGATCTGATTGGTAGAAGGAAGCCTGTGATGGATGCTGACAGACAGATGGTTCATCCAATCACCTGCCAGTATTCTTTCTAGTGGTGCTTTACCAGATGGTTCTCTCCAACAAAACCATCTGGCGCGTCAGGTTATTGGATATCAACACTTTCTAATTACAGGAGTTTAAGATAATCCTTCTCGGGAAACATGCTGTCAAAATACCTTAAAAAGCTCCGACACAACATTTAGTGAGTACCAAGTAAGTACAGGTAAAGAAATATTCAATTTGATCAATTTGATCACTTTCAAAACATTCTCCAAATATATATATATATATATATAATCATTCTGGTGGTTTCTTGGGATGTTAAATCCAAATTTAAAACTAATCCAGTGAAAAATATGAAAAACGTGAAGCTTACTTAAACAAAAAAAACTCACAGATACATTAAATTTGTCCCAGAAAAAGACAAACTTATAGAATAACTAAAAAAATGTTTGGAGCACAACTATAGGATTTTGCAGCGTCCCGTGAATTCAATAGACGTTTTTACATGAACTTTTTTTTGAGAGAATAGTGACATGAATTGGAAAAAGTTCTGAGTTTTGGGTGAGTAGGCATGAAATGACAGGCAGCATCTACAAATGCTGCTGAGGAATGTAATGCCTCCTCCGGTGGGTCCTTGGTCTCCTCCCAGTCAGTCATGCCCACAACATCTGCAGTGGGAGACAGCCCAGGAGGAGCTGGACATCAATATCTACTGTCTAACTTTGGATACCAAACAAACTGTTTCCATGGAGCAGATAACTGAAAACTGTCATGTCCTAAATGTTTCAAACATCTTATTCTCATAACTATAACTTTTGTATTTAATTTACAATCATGTTACAGAAAAAGAGCTGAAATATTCACATTTAAGAAGCTGTGTTAAAAAATGGATCTCACCTGGATCCCTAAACTCAGCAATGATGCACTTTTAATGAGTAAAAGAAGCTTTAAACAGACTTTTAAGCTTCATAGAAGTGTAACCAAAACAAGGACGACTCTTTCTTCTTGTCCTAATTATAAATTGCTAATGAGACACAAGACTCAAATCGGTGGATCAAAGACTTGTCAGCGCACTGCAGAGTCGTGATGAAATACACACACACACACTGCTGCACTACAAACTGACAGCAGACGATTACAAACACTCTTTTTTGGGATTCGTGTGTCTCACTACTAATATGAAAACATGATACGCGATGTATTATTTAATAGCTGCAGCATTTGCAGCGCTTCACAAACATGCAAACAGCAGCAAATCCTCCAGATGAAAGACAGTGTGCTTGGCGCCCTCTGGCAGACAGACTGTGAACTGTAACACTAGACTGTGAAGGGACAAACATAGAT
>CAEMYA010000186.1:4935837-4977597 GCA_903131615.1 Diplodus sargus | reverse complement strand
GAACTTCTTCTCGAGAGAATAGTGACATGAATTGGAAACAGTTGTGAGTTTTGTGTGAGTCGGCATGAAACGACAGGCAGGATCTACAAATGCTACTGAGGAATGTAATGCCTCCTCCGGTGGGTCCTTGGTCTCCTCCCAGTCAGTCATGCCCACAACATCTGCAGTGGGAGACAGCCCAGGAGGAGCTGGACATCAATATCTACTGCCAACCTTTGGATACCAAACAAACGGTTTCCATGGAGCAGATAACTGAGAACTGTCATATCTTAAATGTTTCAAACGTCTTATTCCCATAACTTTAACTTTTGTATTTAATGTACAATCATGTAACAGAAAAAAGGGCTGAAATATTCACATTTAAGAAGCTGTGCTAAAACATGGATCTCACCTGGATCCCTAAACTCAGCAACGTTGCACTTTTAATGAGTAAAAGAAGCTTTAAACAGACTTTTAAGCTTCATCGAAGTGTAACCAAAACAAGGACGACTCTTTCTTCTTGTCCTAATTATAAATTGCTAATGAGACACAAGACTCAAATCGGTGGATCAAAGACTTGTCAGCTCACTGCAGAGTCGTGATGAAACACACACACACACACTGCTGCACTGCAAACTGACAGCAGACGATTACAAACACTCTTTTTTGGGATTCGTGTGTCTCACTACTAATATGAAAACATGATACGCGATGTATTATTTAATAGCTGCAGCGTTTGCAGAGCTTCACAAACATGCAAACAGCAGCAAATCCTCCAGATGAAAGACGGTGTGCTTGGCGCCCTCTGGCAGACAGACTGTGAACTGTAACACTAGACTGTGAAGGGACAAACATAGATTCTATATGTATATACTAGACAAATGTGTGCAATAATTATCAAATGAACAATCACTTGAGCCCACTGCCTACCTGAGAAAGTCTTTGAGCCCGGACAGCTCATACTGAGGCACATGGATGACGGCCGGGTCGTTGTGCGTCTGTCCCCGAAGAACAGAAGGAGCTCTGGCCAGCAGTACGGCTCTGTGTGCTCGGAGAGAGCCGGAGACGGCGTACAGAGTAACATCAGCCTCCAGCTCCTCCTGCAGCAACCTGGGGAAGTACATGATGACACTTTATCAGGAGCAGTCCCCTCAAAGTGTCTCTTTACTAACTGATGAAAGAAAAACACCCCGTCTCTGTGAATCAGTGGCTGACAAAACAAACTTTAACTCTAATGTTCACATTAAACATCCATTAAAAAGCCCGATATAGAAAATGGACAAATGACAAAGGCCCCCTTAAGCACACTCTGAGACTCAAAGATTAATCTTATGGCCTACTTTTCCACTTCAGAATAACACAAGCACAGTCCTGAGGCGGTCCATTTCTTCATCCCCATCATCAGTTCACGTCCTGCCTCCGTGACTGATCTGGGTGACCCAGAAATCAGTCGGCTCAAGGCCAATCAGGCGCTAATATGTGTTCGAATGTTGGTGCTGTGTCCATTAATGTAGAAGCGCCCCGATCTGATGAATCACTCGTGCAACAAAGACACTTGCGAGTGAAAACCCAATGAACTGCTGAAATCCACGTGAGCGTCCAGTTATCAGTGAAACTCATTCAACTGTACATTCATCATCCACTGATCCTTTCATACAGGGAACAACTCCGGTATACACGTCATAAATGACACAAATGTTAAACTCTGTTAATTAAAGGATGGATGTTGTGGCTGTATTTCAACTCTTCACTGCTTGAGTTTTGAAAGTCTTGGTTGAAAGTCTAGCAGTCTATCTCGGTGGAAGTTTGAATATAAAAATTGGATTGAAAGTAACTAAAAGATGTCAATTTCCATGACAAGTGAAGAAAAATGCATCTGAGGAAGACTTTGAGATACAGTGAGGGGTAATTTAGCATTTAACTTACAATTAAGAGAAATGCTTTTTAAAATACTGGTTAAAATCAAAGCAGCAGAGGCCGACGTAGCTTAACTTTCAGACAAACTATTGATCAAGATGTTAAAATGCTGAATCGTACAACTCCTACACTGCAGCTAAATCATTAGACCCTCCATGCTCCCTGAATGCTGAGGTTTCAAAGTCCACACCTCCAGTTTCTTTGCGAAGCTCGCTTGAGTAAACATTCTGTTTTGTATGATGAGTACTTCTGTTTGTGTACACGAATAATTAAATTGCCAGAGTGCCCCTTTAAAAGCTTAGAAGCAGTCCATGATGTTAGATTTTCTCTTTTTTTGTCAAATCATTGGTAAACTTGTTTTATATCCTGAATAATCTGTGGGTAGTTTCTTTGACTGTGTTATGGAAAACCCTTCAGAATACACAGAGAGCGAGCAGCAGCAATAAAAAGATCATAAACCTGTGAGTTTCTGCAGATTGGAAAGTCCTGTATCACCTTGACTGCAGTGTGAGAACTTAAAGACACGGGTCTTTGCTGTTTTTTCTCTAATCAGCAGCATTCCTCCCAGGCCTTTTGCAGTTTCAGCACACACACCCTGTCACACGTCTTACCCGCTCAGGTCTGCAGACAGCGCTGACGATAAGCATCTCTTCAGCTGCTCCTTGTACCTGCGCTCTTTGGCCTGGAACTCTCTCGCAGCCTCGGTGGTGATCATGGTGTGCTACTGTCTCCGGGGCAGAGACGAGAGGGAGAGCTCAGCCTGGAGGTTTGATACGCAGAGAGGAGAGGACAGGAATAAATTCAGGAACATGCTGTGGAAAACACTCAGAGTCAGGCTGTCTGTACACTGCACAGCTGTGACAAACATGCCTGCTAACGCTGCTTTTAAATCAGTAAGCTATTCGTATTTTACACACTGTTACATAGTGCTGAGATTCACATGATGCCACCTGGCTCCCCTGGGTCACTTGACCTGTTTACCAGCTCTGCAGCCCAGATAGAGGGGCGCTGTTGGACCAAAGTAAAGGGGCGAATGGGAACAGATGACAGGTCACAACCCGACACAGATTTACTATAACCTGAAACAAATAAATGGTTTTAACTGTAGCCCAACGTTAGCTCATGTTCTCTATTAATAGCTCCAATCAAAAATGACCTGCTTCCCTTTTGCTTCCAGCAGCACACACCTCTGATAACATCAACCAGTTTCTCTCCGTGTCGTGATAAGTTTAATTCATTCACAAGCAGCTTTAATCAAACATAAAACACACTCGTCCACCTCCACACACACACATACCTGTGCTAACACATGTATGTGCTCTCTCTCTATCTGCTGGTTTCTGTCGCAAGCTAAAAAAAAAAAAAAAATACTACTCTCGTTTTTTCCTCCTGGCAGCTAGCATGCTAACGCTAGCTAACACGAGCGACCGTTAGTAGTTATTTCCCTCCTTGAGCCTTATAAACCTCAAAGCCTGGTGAAGCAACAGACCCGAACGACTTATTATGAATTAACTGTCTGTTAGTATGAGGCTCGGTAATGAGAAAAAAGCAGGCTATGTTAATAAAAGGGCTGACCCACTGACCGATGTTGTTGACATCACTGCTGCACGCTGTTCGCCTCCCTCTGACTCACGGTTCGCCAAACGGACAAGGACCGGACGAGCTGTCACAGCCCGGAAGCTGCGGCGCATGCGCAGTGCGAGTGAGCAGGGGAGCCGTGCCCTCGAAGATGCATTCAGGTGCTGTTCCTGACCTCGAAATTGTAACGTTACCTTTCGAAAACAAACACTTTTTGTTTTTTTTGGTGATCATGGGAAGGTTAGGTGATAAATGCGCCCTCTGCTGGTGGAGCTTCTCTCCCAGAGAGGAACAGGTGACATCACCTCACTACACCTTTGTGTCAGGGTAACTATGCCCCTCAGATCATTCAGTTAAAATTAGATTAAAGTTTGTACTTTTAAAAAAAATATTTGTGTATTACTATCCCAACTGTATCTTCAAACACAGTTCTCAATGACAAACTTCAATATGATCTATAAAGAATTATACATAAAAAACTTAATCATCAAATCATCAAAGATTTATAGACGACTAAAAAGTTGGCCCTCAGTGTCAAATGAACTTAGTTTCAGGCTCATTTATTTATACTTGTATGAATTAACTTCTTAAAAGCCAATAACTATATTCACAGTAAAGGGGAAATGTGATATTCACTTAAAAAACACATGTTTAGTTAAATGTGAAATTGTAATGGAATGTAAAACATGTTTTTTTGCTGTATTACGTCAGTTACCTTATGCTTGCTTCTTGACGCTATGTTTATTTGTGCATATTTTTCTATATTAGAGGACTTTTGTGTCAATAAGCACATAAAAACGACCCTGAGCTGAAAAAAAGTGGCAGGTTTTCGACCCTCATTTGCTAGAATATTTTTTTCCGACCGCCAGTGAAAGCAGCAACAGAGCATGACCCCTGACAGACGATGATGTCATTGTCCCCTCCTGCAACATTCCTCTTATCCTATGATGTCAGTGCAAATGTTGGATTAAACGTTTGAATCAGCATTACAGCCAAAAGCACAAAAGATGTAAAACCTGACTGAATACAGAGAAGCTGCAGAGTGATTTAGTGCAGCTCTCAGCTCGGGCTAACCTAATGGGGTTTAATAGCAACTAATGGGTTTGTTAATGTCAGTAAATAATTTATTAATTCTTTATAAATAATGAACAAAGAGCCATTTAAGGACAACATGTAGCTCGTCCCACACAAACATAAAAACTGACTGGATCGTTGTTTTAATCTGAGATATTTTGTTAAACATAAAAAAAAAGTGCTTGTATAAAAGCTCGTTTTAAACAGATGTGATCATGCATTGCCTGAGTGCTGTCCTCTCTAAATAGCTCAGCTGGTGGATGTGTGTGTGTGTGTGTGTGGTTGTGTGCTGTTTATTATGTAAGAATGATGAATACACACCTCACTGTGATTCCACATCAGCGTCTCTGTTGGCGTGTAACCGTGCCTGGGAAGGAAGCCTATAAATACGAAGCCTAGAATAAAAAAATCAAACATGTTTTGTAGACCCAACGTAACCGACATCAACTACTGTGTCAGTCAGCTGTGCTATATTTAAAAAAAAAAGCAACCTCCATGACTATTTCTGGTGTGTTTTTTTCCATCCCTCCTGTGTAAAGGCTTAAGAGTGACTGTTCAGAGACAGAGACGGTGCCAAACAGATGCCACAGCTTCAAAACACGCCACCGTCACTGTTATCAGGCCAGACATTTGTAAAAAATCAGCGCAGTCCAACAGATTGACACTTAGTTTATTTATAAAATCAAACGGCGTAGACCTGGCTCAGTGTGTTTTTTCAAAATGCAGTGTGTAGGAATAGATACAAAATAGTACAATAGTCAACCATCACTGACGTGTTTTTTTTCTATACATAGAGATCAAGATAACAACATTCTCTACATCTGAGTGAGTATCTCTGAGGAGGAAATACAAAAAAGAAAAAAACTCCTTTTAGACAACACTACCTGATAAAGGGAATGGGAGAGTTATGGCTCCCAGAGGACTGTGCCTAAAGAAGAGCAGAGCGACCCGGTGAAACAGAAAGGTTTTAGCAAGATGACCGCCGCATCCCTCTGTCTCTCCGGTTGGGGGGGAGGCGGGGGGGACATCTTTACACTGCGACGGCTCGAAAAAGTTAAAAGGCACCACACAATACAAGTCACGAGGAGATTTCTGCGCCACACATTTGTAATGCTGTAACTGACAAACTTTTAAGGCGGATGTCATGTGCAAAAAACATCTTGAAACATGTGTCACACAACGTACTGCCCGGTGTCCTCTCCTGTGAAGTGTGCTTTGATTCTTCCCTCTACTGCTGTTTTCTTTAAAAAAATATCTGAAATGTGAAAAGGTTTAAAGAATGATTGCGTTATCACTATGTCGCTTGGTATCACAGGCATATTCCAGGCTTCCAGGTGTGGCAGGTGAGACCAGGGGAGGAGGAGGGAGGAGAGGAGAAGGGGGAGGGGAGTGCTGGAGGAGGCCTCGCTGTGTGTGATTTTAGTTCCTGTAGCTTTTGCGTCCCTCGCCCTCCTTCAGGAAGGTCCATATGAGGGTGTTCACAATGTCGGGCTGGTCCTGCTGCAGCCAGTGGCTGGCCCCGGAGATGATGTTGAGACGGAAGTGATTCCGGATGTAGATGCGGCACGCCTCGGCCATCTCCTGCTCCAGGAAGGCGTCCCGCTCGCCCCACAGCAGCAGCACCGGGGACCTGACGTGGTTGTGGCTCAGGGGGAGCGAGCTGCAGGGGGGAGAGGACAGAAACACTGAGTGCAGCCGACATGTTGTTGTATCAGACAGTGTAAATGTGCCTTAAAACAGAATAAATTCCATGTAGTCGTTCAGTCTCAGGGTCCCGTTATTCATTGTCCATGCCGGCCAACAACCTAATGCGACATCTGAATACAGCAGAGATGTTCTTTATACTTTTAGTGACACCTGCGTTCGTCCTACAGTAACAAGTCAAAATGTCCTCTGTGAAGAAGGCCAACAGAGCGACTGTCGGACATCTGATGTCACTTGGAAACATGTGCATGGCTTGAATTTGTCCCTGGCTCGACCTTCACTGTCTGTAGTTATGTTTCCATTCAACTGCTGCAGGTTTTAGTTTTAGCAGATTTCTGATTTTTTGACACAAAAGAACAAAAAACTAATAATTTTCCATCAACTGTATAAAAAACAGTAACATAGCCTGTTGTCAGCTATCATGTGCAATGAAAGAGTCTTTAAGAGCTTTAATGACTGTTCCCTGTCAGTAAAGGGAAAGTTCACCCCAAAATGAAAATTCAGTCATTATCTACTTCCCCCTGAGCCGATGGGAGGAAAGTTGGGTGAAGTTTTTTAGTGGCTGCACGAGCTCGAACGATCAAATCTGACATTTCTTGAGATGTCTTTGTTGTGACAGCTTGACAAGACGAGCAAATTCTCACTTTAATGTCTGTTTTAGATGAAGAATCTCATGTTGCTTTGTATTTTACTCAAAATGTGCTGGACTAGACTCCAGCCCCCGACCACTTTAACCAGGATTGATGGATATATATATATAAACTGGATGGATGGATGGAGGGATGGAGGGATGGATGGAGGGATGCTGCTCTGTGTTTACGTGTCAGTCCCTCGTGCTTTGGTACAGTATGCGCTCGTGGATGCGGAGCGGCTAATTGGACATGGGTCAGTGATATTTCTTTTTACGTAAGCAAATAAAAGCTATTCTGAGAGGACTCGTTGCTTGAGAAAGGGAGCAGATGGCGCGCTCAGCCATGCATGTATGGTTCACATGTCAAAAAAAAAAGCATGCACTGATACTTTCTTTGATCTGATCGGTGCCGATCACTCTCACGCAGCCAGTCACTCTTACATGTGAGACTAAAGGTAAATGTAAATATGAATATCAGACAGCACTGCGGCCTTGACGGAGGGACACGTGTCCGCCTCTTCAGAGCGAGTGCGATATTAAATTTGCAGTCTCTACATTCAATATGTGCCATCAAGTACACATCACATACACATAAAGTGACTGTGTGGTTTTCTATTCTATACCCAAACACTGACGCCGACTAAAAATCATCTGAAAGTACTGCAGTAAGAGTGAAACGGTCTCCTATGGCAACAGCATGCCTCCTCCAGCAGCGACTGTATAATGCTTCTTATATGATGCACTGTTACATTATAAACCACACTACCAGATGTAAAATGGTTAAAATGAGCTAATAATATTTACTAACTTAGAATTAAGTGACCCTCAGTGCAGGACTTTTACCCATAATGCAGTGTGTTCATACTGCAGCATTGCTACTAAAAGATTGGAATACTTCTTCCAACATGACTATTTATAATCCCTGTACAAAAGGTGTCTAAGACAATCCGAGGCACCATCCATCTCCTGGTGAACTATTCCCCACCTGAAGACATTCCTGTAATAGTTGAGGGCTCCAGTCAGAGCTCCGGGCTGTGAGAGTGCGTACAGATAGGCCTCCAGGTCCTCCGCGGTGAGCCAGCGGCCTTTCCTCCCGATCCCCGTGCTGCGGCTGGTGAACAAGGCCTTCAGCGCCTGCAGCAGAGAGAGCAAGCAAACACCGGGGTGAGTTTATGTGACTGTCCGGTACAATTTGATCCAGAAAACATCTACAGAGGGACGTCCGCGTCAGTGTAATATGAGTCAGAAGTGGTGAAATCAGCTCTGGCGACCTTCGGCCGCAGCTCTGGCCCCCTGACTTACTGCTGGTTCGACAACATTACATGCTGCGCTTTTACTTTTGTAAACTCAAACACAGACGTGAAGGAACATCATCCAAACTGAACATCTAGCAAATATTTCACTTCTATCGTTTGAGTTTAAGAGTGCCTCGCAAAACTTAATCATAACAAAAAGTCATTAGGATTTAAGGGTTTATCTTTTGTAGCTCCTAAAATAAAGGGGGGGCGACAAAACCGCTAACGGCTGCAAACTCATAGACTCTGCTGTCGTAAGCAAGTTAGCTCAGTTAGCTTTGCAGCTAAGTGGCCCCACATTAGCTGACTGAGGTCTTCCCGGAACCTGAACAGTAAGGAGGTGATTTACAGCAGCTCCGATCAGGACTATGACTGAGAGAGGCATGAAGAAGGAGAGGAGTGAGGAGAGAGAACAGCGGGTGCAGAGCCAAAATATTTTGACATTTTGCTTTTGATTAAAACATTTATTTTGTTGTTTTTAAGGGATATGGTTGTATTTTTTGTTTAAAAACAAAAAATAGGAGTAACATATTTTGACTTGTTGTGAGTTAATTTTGTTTATTCATCAGATAATTTGAGTAAAAGCGAAGAGCTTGTGAAAAAGCTCTCATGACTATGGCCTCTTGTGGTATCGGGCTAGGGCTAGCTGGTTAGCATGCTAACCTTGTAAACATCTCTGCACAGTATATAGACATTTCTGACATAGTGTCAGAACTCCTTCTGTATAAAAAACATGTACAAAGTGTACATACATCAGGTTCTGGTTTCATTAGAATCCTATTGATTAAACAAATTAGATATTATGTGTTAATTAGCCTTTCCCCTGCTCCAAGTTATTATGCTAAGCTAAGCTAATCATCTCCCAGCTGTAGCATTATATTAAATGACAAAACCACTAAAACCTAAACTGTAATTTTAAAACCAACACTGTGCATTTGTAAACGTGAGCTACGCACTTTTTTTTTTATATACAATTTCATTAAACCGATGATGAAGTTTCAATGTCATAAATAATGTTACTGATTTCTGAATAGCACATTCTAATATTCAAAGTAATAAACTTGAGATCAAACATTCAACATTATCACCTAATTGCTGAAAGAAAAAAAAACCCACATCCAGCTTAGCACATGATCCGGTATTAATCTGTCATTTTACATTTCCTACAGGATTAGTTGATCCTTTTTGTTTATTCCATCTGACCTCTTCCGCTGCTTATTTTTCATAGTCGCACTGATACAGACGCTGTAAATAGCCTGACACATTATTAACATGCAATATACACCACCACGCACTCATGCAGCGGAGACGCAAACAAACACACGACCTTGACCTTGAGAGCGCTTAAGCCCACACATAACAGACCACCTTGAAATCATTGATGGAGAGCATGAGCTCCGGGAAGCGGGGCAGCTGGAAGAAGAAGAAATGACTGGATTTCAGCAGCTGGCTCGGATGTCGCAGGGCGTAATCTGGGGGAGAAGACGGGAGAGAAGAGGGGAGTTCAGGCGTGGTCGATGGTAATTAAAGGGCGAGTCTGCGAGGGGTCGTGGACGTGATAACTCTCAGTGACTTTGCCTCTCTGTTTAGCGCCAGTGAAACCAGCTGTTCCAGCTTCACATTAGCCTCCTGTAATTAGCTCCTCATCATCTCCCCCTTAAGGCAGAAGAGGATTTGCCAGATGGATGCAAACACGAAAATTGAAGTGATAATACTTCCTAATTAATGATAATAATTACGGTAATAATCCGAGAGCCAAACCAGAGTCTGTCTAATTAGTGTAAAGAAAATTGGTTTTTCTCTCACAACACACAGAATGACGTCTGATCCGTTCAGGGCGAAATCACACCTGTGAACACAGACGGATGAGGACAGTTGAGGACGATGAGCTTCGTCACCATCTCGGGGTAGTGGATGGCGAACAGCCACGCGATGGTCCCGCCCCAGTCGTGGCCGACAAGACAACATCTGTTGTACCCTTGAAAGAAAAAGCACACAGACGTGAGACGGCGCTTTGTGATTGCAGCAGCTGGACGCTCGTGCTGATGTTGTGCTGCTGATTAAAGCATGTCAGTGCCGACGAAAAATCGATACTGTTCTCACTTCTTTATTGCTGGCTTCCTCCCATCTGAGGACATTTTACACCCATCGAATGGATGTATTCCATGACATACAGCCAAATGCAGATCAAGGTCAGGACATCCGCCTAAAAGGGATTCTGATCACATCACCGTTCCAGCTCCTACAAAATAATCCCTGCACCTATGCTTGCACCATTTACACCCACTGGTATGAATCATACAAGCAAACCTCATCTCAACTTCCATATCACATGTGCTTTTTAAAGCCATATATCTGAGTCTGGGAGCCACATTTGGAGAATGACAGAGAGCTGTAGCTGTTTCTGCTGTGAACACTGATGCTGGTTACTGGGATGACAAAGGGGAGACGTCGCTTTAAACCGCGGATGCTTAAAGGCCAAACCTCTGACTGGCGCAGCACCATTAGCAGACTGTGAATGTGGACTGCAATGTGGAACATGTGGGTTGAACAGTTGGTGTTAACAGGGCCCTGCAGTCCAATCACAGATCACAGTACGGTGGTTATCGTATGATCGATGCAAGCCTCCCACTTCCACTGAAATGACCATTAGGCAAATCCTCTGCACAGCAATATGCATTATTGAGCGCTCAGCCCCCCTAAAAGCCTGTTAAGAAATTAACAATGACAGCTAGAACAGCGGTAAGAAGCTACGTAACATCAACTAGACGTCTCTAAAAAGCTTTCTTAAAGAGAATGTAAATTTTTGATGGGGATTGTGTTTAAAAACTGCTTGAGAATGTATTTACAGGCTTCGGTGTCTCTGGGCTGGACTCAGTTACTCTTGTGGCATTATCTAAAGCTGCACCACTCAATATGTGTATAATAACGACAGACCAAATGATGTATAATGTAAAAGATGTCGCTTGTTTTGAACCCCAACAGAATTATCATCTGACTCTGCAGTTTCTCCTGAGATTCTACAGACTTTTTACGCATCTTTCAGCTCATTGCTTTGGGTTTTCAAACTGAACAGTGAGCCAAAACTTCACTGCTCTCATCAAACCTGTTTCCAGATGCAGCAGGCAGTCTGGTTTTATTAAAAAAAACATATCTGACCTAGCACCACAACACAGACAGGCAAAGTTAGCAACTAGCTAGTGAACATAGAGGCGCGTTAAGAAGCTAATCTGGAGCTGATGGGGACCAAAACGGAGCTAAAAGGAGAGTAAATATTAGATTTACATTTGCTCCAAATGATTGCTGATGTTGCTGTGTGACTGTTTGTTAGCACATTTACAACAACAACTTTATAAAATGGTAATATTGCAATGTTTCCACTGCCCCCTAGGCCTTCATTTCTATCAGTTATGATACTGTTGTAATCACTATAATTAGTTTGAAATCTATATAAATGCAACTATAAATTCCATATAAAAGCACACGAGGAGTCACATAATCAGAACGAATATAAACAAGCCAACAGTTTGGCCGGACACTAACTCAGATGTTTGTTTACAGCCTGTTTGAATCTTCGTTTTCATGATGGCTGCAGTCCCAGATCTCTACGATTCACCTTTTTTAGCACGATGTCATTATAACTCACAACAATGACGCCAAGATAAACTCGAATGAACTTGTGACTGGCGACTGAACAAGTGAGGACAGTGTGCTCATGTACGACATCAAGACGTGACCAACTGCATTATCGCTAGTTTCCTTGTAATTAGTGCTGAATCAGTAGCTGTGACACACTTGAATATGAGCTGACAAGTGTGAAGGAGAAAACAAATATAGACCTACTGCACATGTTGAGTCACTAGAGAAGCTACACTGACATTTCAATTCTGAGACAGGTGATCATATGGACTGTGTAGCTAAAACGGGAGAAACTGGGATTCTACCGCCACTGCAAAAAAATGCCACTCAGGCCAGATAATCATTAGCGGATGCTGGTGTGTGCAGACAGCCTCGGGCTAGCTCCCTGCTAGTGTTAGCATGCAGTCAGCAAGCTGCGGGCTCTGTATCTGCACAGTGTCCCGTGTTCAGTAGGAGTGACTCACAGGGAGTTTGTCATGCTGTGCGGCAGGCCTGAGGGCTGTCCACAGTTTGAGACTGATAAACAAGTTTATTTTTGACTCAAGACACTGTCACAACACTGTCTCCACTCTGAGAGGAGTTATTTAAAACGTGTGCTCCCTGTGTCCCCCCTCACCTAAGTACTCCACGATGTCCTTGATGTCGGTGACCAGGTAATCGAAGCGATAACTTTCGGGGGAGAGCGGCAGGTCGGACTCCCCGTAGCCCCGCATGTCGATGGCCACCACACGGAACTCGCTCTTGAACTCGCGCAGCTGGTAGCGCCAGGAGAACCTGAGGCACACAAACACAAGCAAAGACGACTTTATTTTACATTAGCTACAAAGGTGTTTTGACAGTGCACTCGAGGAATACACTGGTTCCTACATTTCCCATAATGCAGTTCAGTGGTGTCCATCATTTCTTCTTTTCAACTCAAACACCCAGATTTTGTAACACAGGCTTTCAGATAAAAGTATAATAAGTATAACTCTCAAAAGAATGTGAGGATGTTGTTGTGTTGTGTTGCTGAGATATCCATTAAGGTTAGCATGCTAACCAGCTAGCACAGAGCTTCTGAGCTCCTAGTCCAGACCGCTATATGCACAGCTAAGCGAGCTAACTAACTAATAGCAGGTATGCTATAGTATGCGGCCCCTGTTTGCTTGTTTTGAGGATGGAGTTGACAGGCGGCCAATTCTTACATACTGCACCTTTAAACATTCGGAGTCCCCATGTTCAAACGTAAATAGATGTGATTACATCATCGGGGGTATTTTTCAGACACATTAAACAACTGTTCTCACAGGTGGAACTCCCATGATGATTACACTGAACAACCGGAGTGCCCCTTTAAAAATTCTTGATGCAGCACAAATTTAAGATACTTGCAAAACCAGCATCACAAACTTTTTTTTCTTTAAAGTCAGGACTCAGCTTTCTTTCCAGCCGAGTGAAGGTCACCTCGGTATAATAGGAGCTGTTTTAGATTCTAATCCGCCCACTGATCATCTGGGCTGGGATGACTTCCTAATTGAAGATCTTGTCTGCAGTAGAGGCTCCTCATCAGGACTGAAATCCCCCCCGTCCTCCTCCTCCTCCTCCTCCTCCTCCTCCTCCTCTTCCTCCTGCGAGCGAGGGGAAGCGAGATGCAGAGCCCTGACTGTGATTCTGATGAGTCAGTATAAGATCCCGGCGCTCAACCCCTCAGATCTTAGAATATAGATGAGGTTTAAAGCAAAGTAAGCCCCCCTCGGACCTCTCCACCCTCCTCCTGACACTCCTCTCTTTCTCATTTCTAAGAGGGAATTAGCACATTTAAAAAAAAAAATGTTAGGAGTTCTTTCCAGCCGTGTCACTCTCAGCACAGTTTATCATCTGTGTAAAGAATACCTCAAGTGAAGCAGAAGGAGCTGCCCTCCGCCCTTAATTAATCGCTGTGCTGTCAGCAGCTTAGATAGTATGTTAGAGATATGGACGGGCTTACAGCTCTTGACAACCTCTTTGGCCCCAATCCAGGAACAACGCTCGGCACCACTTTTTCATTTCATATCAGGGGGAAGAGATCTTGAATGCTTTGGACCCTTTTTTTTTTTTTTTCCGCCGATGGCAAATCATGCCTGTGAATGAGGACTCCCCCTCGCCTGGCGTGGATTTGTTTTCGCAGCCCAGAAGCCAGACGGCGGAGATTTAACAGGCAGCGCTGATACATTACGGGCCGAGGGGTTTCTCGCAGTCAGGGGAAAATTTGTAGGGTGGTGACCGATGTAACAAACACCAAGCGACTGAAGGAGCAATAATCTTAAATCAAGCGGCCTACTGCTGCTGCTGAGTGCAGTGCTCTCACTGCAGCTGCCCCCCCAACACCGAAAAATCTCCCCTTTGACCTACCAGAACTCAGGGAAACCGTGTAGGAACAGCATGAGCGGCTTCCCTCTCTCTCCAGCTGCAACATAGTGAAACCTGAGGCCGGACTCCTGGGTGGGAAGAAGAGACACAACAGATCAAGTCAACCAACACAAGTTATTTGCCAATTATTATGTACATGAGAATAATTATTAACTCTGTTAAGACAACAAGAGTCATCGCAAACTTAGAGACGCCTTCCAGAAATGCTTGCAGACATAAAACACCCAGGAAGCAAGTGACAGAAGACGAACGATACTCGTTTTTTGCCTAAAGTCTACCGATACTAGGGAGTAAAATATCCCAACATCGATATATCGGACAATAAGCACTTTGTTTTCTTCCCTCCCTCAGTTGTGGCTATCAAAATGTACATGTATCGGACAAAATGCACACAGATATTGAAAGCGTATGATGACATCAGTCGACCCGTGTATCGGTCGGGCTGTAGCAGGTTTTTGGGGGATGAGTTTGCACTGATGAAGTTCTGTTTTTAAGATCCTCTTGTTCAATTTTGTTGCTGTGTTTTTGAGGATCACGTAAAAACTGAAGATTTCCTTTCTTTCTTTCCACCTCCCCTCCCTGTTTTGAGAAGTCATTAATACTGTAAATCTGTTCAAATCTGTGCTGAAAATATCATGACAGAAGCAGACAGACTCCACTGCGACTTGTTTATTTATGAGCTCGGACGAGGTCTGTTTATTTGAACAGCCTCAACCACCTTTTTATAAAACATACTTATTGCACAACCCTCAGTCTGCACGGTCATTCTCTTATTGTCTCTGCGGATACTGAATATCTCGTCTTGTTCTTTTTGTCTTCTTCTCTGTCTGATGGTGCTTATTCTCATTTTTCTCTCCACCTGCACTTCAAAATCAAAGTCTCGTCTCTGACTCGGTTTCATCCGCATCAAGAACGGACGTAAAATCAAACACTGGCTGAACGATCCTGCATGAAATCGAGAGGGGTGGTTCATAAAAAACAACACAAGTCAGTGCTGGAAATGTAACTAAGTACATTTGTGACCATCTTCTTCTACTCCACGTCATTTTATAAGAAAGTATTGAGCTTTTGACTTCACTACATTAATTCAAATTGCTATAACAAGTTTAATTTCAAGATGTTCAAACACACGATCAGCTGAGAGTTGAACTGAAATAAGTATTTTCCTGATATGACTCGTGTACTTCTGCACACATGCATGCCTGTGGTGACTGGTTGTTGAGGATGGTTTTCAGTGAGGAACATGCTCTGAGTGTTTAATTACATCATGTTTGAACACAGAGGAAGCTGGCTGGAGGGGGTTTTTTGGGGAGGGGGTGGAGACGTGGAGGGTGGAGGAGCTGTTCTTTCAGCACCACCTGAGCGCAGCGCCAACAAAAACATGAAATAAACAGGATCCGCACACACACACACACACACGCACACACACACATCAGGCCTGTCTGTCTGTTCACGACGCGACACAAGCAAAAGGTGTTGTAGCATTTTATAACACCTCAACACACCAACACATACACACACACACACAATGGGGCATTCCCCCTCTTTTTCACACCTTTCATGTCCAGGCGCATGTGTGTGTGTGTGCGCGTCTTACCTTGATCCGAACATAACAGTGGGTTCCCAAGGACGTGTCATTCAGACAAGCCGGGGGAGTTTCACGAATCGCCCATTGGAAGGTTGCTGTCGGCCTCAACACGATGTTCCAGCAAAGTTTCAGCAGCGCTACGACGGTGCAGAGGGCACAATAACCGTAGATCAGCGACCAATACCCCAAAACTCTGATTTTCAGCGCAAGTCTGATGAGAAACAACAGCAAGTTGTGGAGCACTCTCGCCATCTTTACATTGCCGCATTAAAAAAAATAATAAATCTAAATCCAGATCCAAGTTGTTTACCTAATGATTTCTCTCCCCCTCTCTGTGTTTAATCGCTCCTGGTTTTTGAATCGCGGCTCCGACAATGCCGTTGTTTCGCTACCCAGCGCACACGCACGACTGTCTGAAGGGAGGATCCCGACGAGCGGCTGAATGGGACGGTGGCGAGAAGAGCATCACGTCAGATTTCACGCTTTTGCGTGTGACAACGGCGGCGGTTGTTTGGCAGGAGACGGTGCTGTTGACTATACATGGCCAAGTCCGAACACCGAGCAGCAGTAAGCCGCGCTGGATGCAGAGCTTTTCTCTCTAACACTGATCTGTGCACAGCTGAGAGAGAGAGAGAGAATCACTGCAGAGCGCGAGGCTTCACGCAGCCATGGCAACAGCGCTGTATCCGAGAGACGAGCGTGCACGTGCTCAAAATGATTCAAATATTATGGATCAATATCAACTGTGTCACCAGAGCAGGAAGAACACGGAGGGCATGTCCTCGGGTCTTTTGATATCTTTATACATAAATACATATTTATATATAAATGTTCGTATACTGTCATTAAAATGGGAACATTATAGTTGATTAAACTTGACTAACAATCAATGAAATGCGTTACAAACTATTTCCTACCAATTATTTATTGGAAAGTTTTATTTTATGTTCATAACATTTTTAATAAATACTGTGTAGTTCATTTATAAACATTATTTGATTGATGTTTTTAACCTTTAAAGTTGCTTTATAAGTGTTTTAAGAACCATTTCATTGGATTTTAATTGTTAGGGATCAATATTAACTGTGTCACCAGAGCAGGTATGACCAGGAATAACATGGAGGTCATGTCCTCGGTATATTTCTGGGTCTTTTGATATCTTTATACATACATACATACATATATTTATATTTATATGTATTTATTTAGTCACACTTCATAGTGTCTATCCTATCATTAAAATGGCAATTTTATAGTTAAACTTAAACTTTCACTGGTAACAAGCAATGAAATGTGTTACAAACTATTTATGACTAATTATTTATTGGAAAGTTTCATTTTATGTTCATAACACTATAAATGGTTAATAGATACTGTGTAGTTCATTCATAAACATTGTTTGGATGATGTTTTTTGACCTTTACAATTGCTTCATAAATGTTTTAAGAACCATTTCATTGAATTTTAACGGTGAGATTACTGAACTAAATCTACTTAAATATGAATTCACCATTTATTAATTGGCCATTGTGTTAGTTCTTTTTCTTCTGTCAGAATTAAGTATCTATTTGCTGACACTGATATTATTTCCTAAATGATTACTGGTCCTGTCAAAATGCAGTGAAGTGCTGCAACTATGATACAGCACTTAGAATATATCTTACAAATGTTGTCCATGGATGGGTGGAGGTGGAGGTGGAGGTGGAGGTGGAGGTGGGGGGGGCGTGACCTCAGTATTGTCTAAAATCCTGGCTACAGCCCTGTGTATGACGCATTCATATTATAATCAGCTGTAATGTGGTCACAGGTGTGCTGCAGGTCCATTATTGTGTCAGTGAACAGAACCCTCAGACATATTAAGCAGGTTAACAGTGTCAGATTAGCCTAATCCCTCACGTGACTGGATATGTCACAGATTAAGACCTTTGTACTCTTCAGATCCAAATACAAGAAGCACAAAGAAGACAAAGGGGTAAAAAAAATGTGAACTCATTAATAAATAACACAGTCACCTAAATAATTAAAATGGTCTTTGCATACATTTATCAATTAACCCTTCCACCCCGCCCCAAGTTTTCACACTTTCTCTTCTACATACTTGTTTATGTTCCCTTGAAAAAATGATGTTGAATTTGAAAAGAAATTCAATGTTATTTGACAAACATTGAAGAAAACATCACATGAAGGCATCATTACCAAACAGGAAGGAGACCAGAGAGATTTCTCACAACCTGACATACCCAGTTTTATTTTTATTTATTTAAATAATTGTTAAATAGACTCAACCGTAGATCGAACAATGTCCGCCCTCCTCATACTCCACACAGTCCTCCAACAACAGTGTGGCCAGATTAGCTTGATGTTTTTCAGCCCAGTGTTTCTGTAATAAACACTACAAATCAATCTGTCAACAACAGCAAAACCTATTTATCAACCATCACAATCTTTGAACATGACAGACTAATAAAACAACACATGTAAGTGTTGAACACAGACACAAGGCGACACAAATGAATCAGATTATAACTGGATGCATTGACGATCTGATGCAGATTGCTTAGTGAAAATAGTTTTATTTCGAGTAAAAAAAAAAAAAAAAATTTAATTATTTATTCGAGCATATACAACTGTAACATACAGAATATGTTGATAATCTCCAAAACACAATTTTGGAACAGGCAGAACTGTATGAACAACAAAGTGCAGTGCGTGTACAGTTAACACAGTGTATGGCATTTTTCAAGTAGTCAAGCAAGTGAGGAACTGAGACCATTCAATTCCTTTTCCACGTTGGAAACTTTGGCAAGGAGACCAACCAATCTTTGTTCAAAATGTACTTTGTAGTGCGTGCGAGTTACATATTCGTAGAAATCAGTATTTTGTTTACATAGTATATTTTTTGAGTGAGGATAAAATGAAACATGGTGGCAAAAGGTTCATCTAACAGGGTAACGTAACAGAAGAACAAAACAACACTGCACAATTCAGCAAACGAGACAACAAGTTGGGGGTTTTAACTACAGTGTATGGACGCATTAATTAGCTTGTCATACTGGCACCAAGGCTGGGAGGACTCAACAAAATCATACAAACAAACAAACAAACAAAAAGCATGCCAAACGATGTGATGCAGGTTTGAATTTCGACAGCGCCTCGTCCCAATCACCTCAAATTCAATAGTGCGTCAGTGAACACATTTAACAACCATTTCAAATACAAATTAAGGGCGAGGCCCGTTAATTATTATTCTGTGTTTCTTTTCACAATTAACATTTAATTTTTTTAATTCTCAAGAACATACATAAAGGTTGACATGAAGTCGTCTTCTGTGCCCAGGAAAGAACGAACAGCTCAGTTATTCTCTGAGATGACACACAAGTCTTGCACGAAGGAGCTTTTTTCTCCCAGTTTTTAGTCCAGGTTCAGCTCAAATGAAGTCATGATGTCCCGCTGCATAGTCATGTCAATACCAGACATCTATAATGAGAAAAATAAAACCACAGCACAGTTGCTAAACAGCCTTTTTACCGGTACCAGAACAATAAAACACTAAAACTCTGATGAAGGAACTCACAGCCTCTCGCCTGCGACGCTCTTGCTCCTTCCTGCGAGCCATCTCTCTCTCCCGGTCCACCGAGGACTGTGTGGCGACCGCTTGTGTTTCTGTGGGAGACTCGGGAAGCATTTGCTGCTCGACATCTTTAGGAGATTCTGAGGTAGTGTCTTTGGAAGTGCTCTCTGGTGAATTGGGTTCTTCTTTAAAAGGTTGCGGGTTCGTTTCTGCTTTACATGGACCTGGTAAGCTAGAAGGAGAATGTCCTTTTAATTAGAAGCTGCTCTCTTTAAATCAAAAACTGGGATTTAAATTATGCTGAAACAATGTGGTCTTGGCATCTTTGGGCAGCACCTTTTAGTTTAGAATATCAAATAAATAATATTTTAAAGCAAATCTACTACATTTGCTGAGTACCTGCTCTTTTCGGGAGCCTCCCTCTCTTTGTTTCCTTCCTCCTGTTTCTTCTTCAGTGCTTTTTCACGCTCTTCCTTTTCTATTGCCGCCTTACGGAACTGCTGGAAGCTTTCTTTTGAGGACTTGATTGCAGTTGGAGTGACCGACTGTCTCACCAGTTTTGCCCAAGACTCAGCGTTTTTCAGAACAAGGTCCTAAACAAGAAAAATGTCCATGTTTATCTGCAATAAATATCAAGCGTGGGGAGAGCGGGCGGCACTAACTAAGACCAAATTTAACGCTTCGATCATTGATTTTCAGCTTCTAGGAGGGCATAAATGTATGTGACTGAACTAATGTCACTCTAGTTTCTCATTTTTAATTCTCCATTTACACTTAAATCATGTGTGGTGCGACCCACCCTCTGCATCCTGAGCTGCAGAATTCATGAAAAAGTCAAGAAAAGACAACAGCAATGGTTAATATTAGTAAATCCAGTTAAAGAATGCGAACCTTTTTGGGAACGTGGGATTTTTCCTCTTCAGCAGATTTACTTGCTGTGTTGGTGTAAGGCACCTTTGTCACCTGACTGTCTGGTAAATCCTCAGTGTATCTGAAATCTGGCACAGTCACTACAAACATCAGTGTTCTGCTAAAGAAAAGGTCATTAAAAAAATATATAATAATATCGTCATATTAATGGCCTTCTAGTGACTTACTTGTCTCATCGTTGGATTGCCATGGGCTCTCTCTCAGAGGGGACAGCACCGGTCCCTGCTGAAGGGGGAGATTTAGTTTTAACATTAGCCAGAATTTAAATAAAAGTACTGTACACTATGATTATCATGTGCTACACATTAAAATATTCCAGATATTACAGTTGTGCATATAACATGGCAGAGTATAGGAAAATGTCACTATAGGTTGTGATGCTTGTGGATCTTTCCCATTGGAATTCTGATAGATCATGAATACTTTTTTTTTTTTTTTTAAGTTTATAGTTTATCTACTCTATTTAAAAATGTTAACTAATGGACTAAACCTGTTAAAACAGGTAAATAAAGGGCAAAACTTTAAATTAAGACCAGGGGTCTCAAACTGCCACCAGCATGTGTTTTCTATCATGTTAACAATTTAAGTTTTCTGAAATATTGTGCTTTCTTGTATAACTTGAAGGCTGAAGTGACCCTCCAATACCAGCAGTGGCCCCAAGCTAATCTGAGCTTGAGATATCTGATTTAGACCATTTAATTCATATGTGCAGTTTTTATGCTTGCCTGAACTTTACCTAATACAAGGTAACTGTTAGATAATGGGCTGATGCCATATTTTGTTGCTCTTTGAGAACAGCCAAGGAGCAAAGTCCTCTGTAAATGCAACTTTGCTGAACATGATTTAACGTGCAGACAACAGCTAATCCAATATGTTGATTTTAAGTTAAATGACACAACAGGTCAGAAATAAGGCAAAATCTTTCAAAATCCATATAAACTTTACCGCTGAGAACACAGACCTGTGTGATCTTATTGACACACAGGTCATTTCAGAGTTGACAGAAGCCTTAAAATCATTCATAAAATCAATTGTGTCAGAACGGCCGACAGCGTTTGTACAGTGTTGTAGTTTCATTACAACTACCTCAAATCTGGTAGCAGCCCAGTCCATCAGGACTCCTGGAGATGCCATGGGGGACAGAAGGGCAGACAAATCTGTCAAACAGGAGAAGGTAGATATTGATTTTAACACCTCATAGCTGAGCGTCAAACAAAACCAGGAGCAACTGACCAATCCTGTATTGTCCTGCTCAGCTTATTTACAACTGAGAGTCAGTAAGTTTCCACTTCCTGAACTTGTGTTTCTGAAGGTCGCTGAGCATATGGGACAATTAAGCGGAACAGGCAGCCTGAGGTGAACAGGCGGTGATGGAGGAGGGTTCATGTAGATATTAATGCACTATTCATAATGTTGAACTATGTAGATTGCTGAACAGGAATGCTACAAAAACGAATGGAAGAATGAGGAGTTAATGCAGAATAACAGCAAAAAGAGGGTGTCAGTACCTGGAGGTGATAAAGTCAGCTCCTTACTGGTCTGGTCGGCATTCTGGTGTGTTGGTTGGCCTTTGGTTGGTGCTGCCGATGACTGTACAGCAGGCGGACACGTCTTGACTGAGGCTTTTGTCAAGTCTTTAGTGTCCGATATCTGCTTACCGCAGGCAGCAGGAGCAACCTTCGACTTAAGAAGAGATCACATTCTTACTTATCATTGTCACCAGCAAGGCTGTAATACCACAAATCTCTTGATTACAGCAGTGAAATAATTTATGTATTTACCTTCTTAAGCTTTTGGCATGAGTCTTTACTTTTCTGCTTCTTTGTTTTTGGCACTGAAAGACATTCACAGTTGTAGATCACAGTCTACAGAGGCAGGCGTCAGACATTTTCTCTCAAAAAACATTGATGTAATTCATTTCTCTTGATTAATATTGAACGATATGTGAATAACACAATCTTGTACATTTAGTTATTGTATTTATTACATTAGAAATTCAAGCTCAGAATTTTTCTATTAACTATATTATTGAGGTAATAATACAAAACTCAAATATCTATTTTTCCATATCTGAATAAACAAGCTGTTTCTGCTTGATCATGAGGGCAGGTAAGAATTGCTGTAAGACTGATGTGAAATCTTGTTTGGCTGAACACCAGTGGGTCAGTAATTCAACGTGCTGTCGTGTAGAAATGTTTTCCAGAATTTGTGATATAATCAGGGTGCTAAATGACCTCTATTTTCTACTTGCTTAATAGCTAAAGAATATCTTATATTTCCAGCCACTCTATATACACATTTATTTAGGAGCTGGTGAGTGAAACAAATATACCAGCCGCTTGCATATTTTACTAACATTTGGCTGGTGGTTGATGCAAATCATGAGCCCTGAATACAACTATGGGGTGTGGTTACAGGAAACAAAGCACTCTTCTCATCCATTGGTGATGCCGAGTGATGCCTGAGGTGCAATAAACATTCAGCCACAGAGGGCGATAAAACTCTGCTTTTCAGCTTGATATTCATTTATTCTTTAGTGATGACTTATTGACGCCATTACAGATAAAAATGTAAACTTTTATTTTTTTCCCCCTAATAGTCTGAAATGTCATTAGAAAAGCTATGTGCACCTCGTCCATAATGACTTGTGAGAATGGAAAACAAAGAGAAAACGCCTCATGAATAAAGATATAAAACTATTTCATATTTTTATTATATATTAACCAAGACAAATGGGGTTTGAAATGTAGTAGTAAGTCGCCCTGGTGAATTGTGCCTATGGCTTATCTCTTTATTTTATAACAGGAACGAAGGGTCGGGTTTAACAAGGGTTTTTAGGGCAGAGCGCTGAGGGGCAGAGCAGCTAACCTGATTCAGAGTCACTGCTATCAGAACTGCTAGAATCACTACTGCTGTCGGAGCTGGAGGACGAGCTGCTGCTGCTGCTGCTGCTGCTGCTGCTGCTTTCGCTGAGAGATGGAGGGTAGACGAAGTCAGGAGACGTAATGACTTTAGCTGTAAACAAGAAAAAAAAAAGTTTAATTTTACATCTCACATGTGAAAGCATTACTCCGATGATTGCATTGTTAAATTCAGCTCATACCTGCCGGCTTTTTTTTCTTGATCAGGTTCTGCTCTTTACTGGCAACCTGAGATTTACCAGCATCCTTCGGTTTCCCAGTCTTCACTCCTCCTCCTGTGGGCTTCACCAGCTTCTTTTCTGCAGGACAGAAGAGATATTAACCCTCCATTCTCAATGCAAATCAAGCTACAGGAAGTGCTGTAGCTAGTTAAATCTGACTCCGAAAAAAAAAAATGCACTGGACTTACGGCTAACGTTCTTGTTGCATTTCTTCAGACATGCTGCAACGAACCTCTGCAGCGCTCTCAGTGTGGAAGGCTTAAGCATTTCAAAGTCGACCTCAATCTCCTCTAGAGTGGAGCCCCGCAGACAGGACTCCCTGGCATGAATGATGTTCACCAACTTGCCCAGTTTGTCGCCTGGCAACTTGTTGATGTCCAATTTCAACTGCTTCTTCTCCTGGTAAGTCACCGGTATTGACGTGAGCTCATCCTCACATTTTACAGGTCTGTTAACATGCCTAGATATACATGCAAACATATAACGTTAGCCATGGTTTTAGAATGAAGCATATCAATATAATAGCTATAAAATATAAACCATATTAAAAGTACAAGTAGGGTCACTTACAAAGCAGAGCTCTTGCTGTTGGTTATTTTTTCCACAATAGATTTGTTTTTTGAAGATTTGTGCTTTAGGCCAGTGATTTGCTTCTCTTTGGTTCTTTTGTCCTTTTTCAGCTTGTCTTTCTTCTTTGGTTTCTTCAGGGGCTCTTGTGTAAGCTTCTTCAGCTGATCCGTGACAGATATCAACTGAGAAGCCAGCCATTAATGAGAAAATTAAGTAAAATGCACTGAAGTGAGTGAATTCTCAAGAGCCATTTTGCACGGTTACTGGCATGTGTATACCAACCCGCTCCTTCAGATCCGCAAGCTGCGTGGCCACCACCTCTGATGTGCCCTCTGCCTCTGAGGAGCTCTCACTTTCAGAACTTACTGAGGTCGACAGACTCCCAACTCTGTCTCCTTTTCCTTTGTCAACCCGCTGTTGAGGTATGGAACAATGCTCGGCTTCCTGGGGAACCTTCAGATATCTGGCTTCAAAAACTTCCTGTCAACAGAAACGCAGATCGAACCATGTATAGCATGTCCATTATTCTAAATCATTCGTATTTCATTAAGAGCCGCTTTGTATGAGCTTATATTGGTTCCCAGTGATGCCGTTGATCAAAGCAGGCTGAAAAAACATATTTACTGTAGTAATATTACAGCAAATACCATTGAAATGTTTTATATATTACTCTGCAACTGCTTAGAGTAATATTGTTATAAAGTAAATTACTCCTGCAGCACGTTTGCCAAACACACGATTAAATAACAGGTTTCTCACAAAAAACTGTGTCTACACATGTCTTACGTAGAGAAAAATAGATTTATTAGGGTTTAAGGATTTTCCCAATGCATTTTGGGTCCTTATGTTACCTTTAATTACTGCCATACTGATTTGTGGACAAGAAAACTTAAAATACCTGCAGTTTTCTTGCCATGTAGACCACCTCATGTGAAGGTGGATTATATTTGTAACAGTTGGAAAACATCAGTCGGACATCAGCAGCAAATTCCTTTGCATTTGCATACTCCCGTTGATCCATTTTTTTCTGAGGAAATAAACATCGTCACGAAAACTGATGTGGAATTATCAAAAAGAATGTTACACACTCCAACAAATCATCTTACCCTGATGGTGCTCAGGTCCATAGGCTGCTTGATGATGTTGTGGTAGTCGTGCAAGCCCAATGCAACTGCATCAACAGGGGCGTAAAAGGGCCAGGCATATGGATAGTGTCTCTTTGAGAGCATTTCCTTCAGGATATCGTTGCAGCACCAGAGCTGCTTAGACAGTTTGACCTTCTTGCCCTCAAAGGTCGGCAAGTCTTTCTTAGGAGGTTTAATGGGCCTTCCACCGCCTCTCCTGGAGAATAATGTGCAAGGTGCCGACTGATCCTCAGCCTGAGGTACCTCGCCGCCAGTGGTCACCGAGGTGGTGAAGGGTGTAGAGTCTGCTTTCCTCTTAAAACCTTTTTTAATCTGAAAAAATAGAGAAATATTTAACATAAACAATAAATCACTACATCACCTAAAAATCTAACAAAGGAAATGGAACAAGGAATTTTCAATTTTGCATTTTGGCATGAAAAAGTTTGAAAATGGCAAAAAATGTAAATTATGACAGAAGTCAAAACAGATTTTGATTTATTTTCTTACTAAAACACAGAAGCATCAGAAAGGAGTAATAAACTCTATGATTCCCAATCACGGTAACAATCAGGCCAAAAAGACAGACAACCTCTACATACTTTCACATTGTTCATTTAAAGGTTTAAAGTCAGCATGTAGACTGTGAAAGTTGCTTGCAAACTCATAAAATACTTACTGTGGCATCAATTTGTGCTGAGAGCTGGATGGGCTGGATGAACTGAGGCACATCAGGAGGAATGACCGTCACTGTCTGCTGGAGAACAACTTCTGACACGAGGGATCTCTGCTTTATAGCACCTGCATGGCAGGAGGTAAAGTGAATTGTCAAATCTCTCTGTAGATAGAAAGAAAATCTGACGTACTTCAATAACCTCCCCCCCCAAAAAAATATGCAATAACATCTTGGGCAAGTTACCTGCATTCATCTTTCTCCCCTTCACTGGTTCCTTTGCAGTGACTGATGTAACCTCAAACTCTTCCTTCGGCATATCGGACACTTTCTGCAGAAAAAGCTTCTCCAGAGTCTGGGCCATAAAAACAATGTCGTCTCCAGGCTGTGGAAAGAAAACGTATACAAAAGTATATTACGAGAAGGTAAAAGCTCACAACGTAGCATGCACTCTTATAGTGACCCAGTTTCAATTATAGGATATATTTCAAGAGAACCTTTAGCAGCCGGTTGGGTGAATATGAATTATCTCGTTACACTAAGACAGAACACAAACCAGGATTAGTTGACATTGTGTCAGCTTGCAGACCGACTTCTGCATTACAAAACTTGCTCCTGGCTATTTTTCTATAGTATGTCCATTATACTGAGTCTGTGTGGGCAGACTGAAATGCACTTAGCAGAAGTATGTACTGCAATTGGTGTATTACAAGTTGTACTCTCTTACCCGATTGTACATATAGCAGTTGGTGAACATGGTGTTGAAGTCTTTCATACAATCAGGTGCTTGCCAGTAATATTGGTTTTGCAGACGCTTGTTGATAGTGCCCAGATCCATGGGATTTGTAATAATTGTATAATAATCCTGAAAGACAACAAAGGGATTGGCATGAATGCACCAGATCACAGTCGAATGGAACTTGACCCAGCAGGCAAAAATCGTCACCTTATATAAGGTTCAAACACTAAAATCCTACAGTTTGATAGAATGACGGCATCTCAACATTTTACAGTTTTGCTGTGATACCACAGTTAGAATTGTGTTACTTACTGGGAGACGCAGTTCCACGGCATCAACTGGCTGGCGAAAGGGCCACGAGAACTGATGCCTCCATAAAGCTTTGATCACCACCTTCTCCAGATACTGCAGCTGATTGGTTACACGTCCAGGCTTCTTATGATTTATGACCTCAGGCGGAGGAGGGTTTCCACTCACAGCGGGACACACTTTCTCATCAGACATTGTGATGTCCAAACGCCATGAAGAGGGAAAGTGTAGGTAGTTTGCTGTACTGCAACTTGGTTCTCATCACACGTTTTCCTAAACAAAGAGTGAATAATAGTTTCCATTACTTCAGTAAAAATGTAAACTGGGGACATTTTGAAATTATAAAACAAAAGAATTCAGTCACAGTTTCTCCTCAGTCCTACCATTGTGGTGTTACAGAGAAACTCAGCCTACAAATTACTCTCCAGATAGAAGGGAACATGTTTGTTTAGTACAGACTCCCACTAAAATCATGACGTAGAGTTACTGCCCTACTTGCAAGACATCCTTAAACATGGTGCCTACAATTCCAACAAGTGCCAACAGTTAGGTCCCACACTTGGACGGGTCATGCTGGTAGCGACAAATGTAGCTTCTAGCTTTTATTTTGGTCTCCATGGTATTTTTTTGACCACAAGAAAATTATTAACCTGCTTTATCTTTTAATAGCTGAAAGTTACAGATTAATAGTCTTCAATTCAGTATTGTTTTTAGTTTAAAATTAAAAAGTCAAGCCTCTATCCTAAAATATCTACTGCATCTAATGCAAAACTACGTTGATTATCTACATTTGTACACTCCGTTTAATACTCTTCAACAACTGGCACTAGAACTAGAACACTCACTAGCAGGTTTAAATCTACTTGGAACAAATCAAGTGAAAAGAAAAGAAAAAAAAAAAACCCAAAAATATCAGAACTCACATCCACCTCTCTGGCATCGCACAGGGAGAAAACAGCGTGTCGATTACAGCATGATCAATATTGCCTACGGGCTATGAAATCAAAACGTCCCTGTATTAATTATTCACTCAAATGAATATCTGATCATATGGCAGAGAGGCACTACTAAAAGTAGTGCAAAATAACCAACAGTGCAAAAAAGTGCACATACATCGAATCCCTAATTCATTCAATCTTAACAAAATATTCTATTGACCAGACGTCTGCACAATTCATTGCTCCCCATGTAAAACCAAAGAGATCCCAGATCAACACTGACTGTACATTTAAAAATGCCAGTCAAATGGATATCTACAGCACAAGAGAGCAGAGAATGAGCACTAGCATGGCTAACACTGCCACCTGCAGCACATCTTAGATATTGTTCCATTCAACATTTTAGCTCAGGAAAAAGAAACTGACTATTATTGAACCCTTTCTCCAAAAGACGTTGGGATGCTGTGTTATGCATTAATAAATCAGAATGTGATGATTCTGAAATATACATAATTTGCAAACACACCTGTCTGGAACATTCCATAGGTTAACAGGTTCATTGGTAACAGGTGATAGTATCATGATTGGTATGTAAGGGGGATCCTTGAAAAGGCTCAGTTGCCAACAAACTAGGATGGGCTGGGCTTCACTTTGTGAAACACACGATTGTATAAAGGATATTTTGATTACATTGTTTTTATTTACATTTTACACATACATCATTTTAGGGGGAATAAGGGTTATACATCTGTTTCAAGTAAACACCTCAGTGTTTCCAAAGGCAATGCCCTACAGACAGTATGTCCTATAAACAGCGTCATGTGGTAATAGAAGTCACAAGTAGGCTGATGTCAAGGTTCATCTTATTGTGTATCCATGTGAACTAAGCTCAGAATAAACCTTCTGAGCCCTTTCAAAAGGCAACTAAACTCTATATAAATGTTTAATGATACAAAAAGCCATAAAAAAAAATGTGTGTGTGTGTGTGTGAGAGGGGGGCATAAGAGAACTCGTTTTATACTGAAGATTGACGTGACATTCTTACAACTTTTTATAATAATAATAATAAAATATTGTCACAATTATTCTGATTTGAAACCCAAGCGAAATAAATTTACATTGCAAGTTCTGTGTCTTATTTCCAATTTTATTAATTTCTTAAAGTGGACACAATACTTCCGTGCGCTCATAAATCCAACGCATCATGTTTCTGTCCGGTTGTTGGGTGCATGTGGGTGCAAAGTGAATTTCAAGCGGCATCTGATCGACTCTTAAGTGACTAAATGATGAGCTCCTCTGTCTTGCAGTCACAGTAACCTAGTAGTCGGTTTGTCAGTCAGCTGAAAGAGCAGGGGTCACATGGTATTTAATGTCAATTATTTCATACAGATAGTATTATTCTGACATAACTGAACAATGTAGAGCTGAAACAATTCTCAAGTAACCGATTGACAGAAAAGAAGCTACTCAAACTGCTCATGTTAGTACTGTTTGTGAATTATTGTAGTCATGTACCAGGTAAAAATGACATTCAAATATTGAATTTCAAGGACAGATGTAAGAACACATGAGGCTGTCTTTTTTTTTTTTTTATATGAAAGTGAATCATCACTTCACCTACCTCGAGTTTTAACGCTGCTCTAAACTAACATCTAGACGTCGGAGGATTTATCTCTAAGCCAACTGAAGGCTTGTGTCATCGCTTTATAAACACCACGCATCGTTTTGACAGCAGGCATGGCGGCATGCTGCACTGTTGACAGTCCTCGGGCCAACACGTGAAGCCGACGCCGCCACCACGCCCACCGGTTAGTTTAGCAACTTGTGTTAGCGGCTAGCTAACTAGCACACTGCAGAGAGGCCGTTGATATGATTACCGAGAGAGCAAGTCAGTTATTTATCAGAGCTTCGCTTTGTTGATTTCATTCGCTTCGATTTCGTTCGACGGACTAGCAACGTCAACGGCCGAACGGTACCGCACGCAATCACATTAGCCGACAGAGGCTACTCTGAAAAATGCTAATGCCGCCAGGCGACTCTGTACACATTAGCTAGCTTGTAAGCTAACTGACAAACGGTACTGCTAAACAAGACATGTTTTACTTTTCTGCAGTTTCGTTTTGTCCACCGAAATTAAGTCTTACCAGGTGGATTTTGACTCAAAAATCCCCAAAGCAAGCATCTCGTTGGCACAGCTAACGTTTAGCCAGCTTCAGTTAGCTGTAAGTACGTGGTTGCGTTACCTTTACGGGCTCGTTGTCAACTGATGTCAGCTTTCGCAAAAGATTCACTCGTTTGCAGGAACACACCAGCGTCCGTAACATCAGCTAATGTTTGTAAAAAAAACATGGCATTTGTTAAGCATTACCGAGCTAACATTACCTTACGAGATATCAGGGGGCTCTTGCGTTCAACTCTTCGGTGGCAGGCGTCTCTACGGCAACCGCCTCAGATTTATACCCGTCTGCTCGAGCCTCTAGAACTGATTGGTCAAAACACGACATACACGTGTTGCAGAGCGCTTTTCTGCGGAGAAACCCAGAACATTTTTTTTTAAAAATACAACCTTCTGTGTTTTCTCCGGGTTTGTTACGTTAGCTAGCAACCTGGTTGTTTTTAAAGCATTGTGTAAATAATTTTGTTGACTTGTTCCAAACAAAATGGCAACTCCCGTGTCCCTGGCGGAGGATGTCTCGGTGAGTTTAGCGATTTAATCGGTGAACAGTCACCAACCTGCTCTACATAGTGGCAGCGTGTTCACACAGCCAGTGGCTTTCTGACTGCCACATGAGGAGGGCTAACGTGTGTGTGTATGTGTGTGTGGGCAGACGGGAACGGAAAAGAGGGTTGTGGGCGGAGTGGTGATTTCACGTGCTGATCCAGGAGCGGAAAATCTGGTTTCACTAACCATAAAAGTGACCATCCTCTCTCCACGATAAAAAGAGAAGAGTTAATACGATTGAAATGAAGAATAACAACAGTTTGACCAAAGAAAATCTCCTTGTATACAATGTTAAGCGATCAGACTATTAAAATACACGGACGAGTTTGTACTTTCCCAAGGTACCGTGAACTAGGCATACATTCACTTCCTGTGAAATGGAAATCCTTGAAAGTGACAGTTTTTGATTTCTGTACAAATTAGGAATTGTTATTTTAATCTATTGAACTCACAATGGAATGCAATTTGAAGGCATAGTCTAATTTTTCAGTTTTATTTAATTTCTTGAATTAGCATAAATGTACTGTGACTAGTTCAAGTGTATTATTATATCCAAAATATCACTATCAGTGTGGATTTGAACCACAGCAATGTTCTGACCCTATCCTACCCTATCCTAACTCATGGGAAATAATAGGTAATTATTAATTCCCAAGCACAAATCCAAATCATATTCTGCAAGAAGCGTCAGTATAATATACATTTAATATTTATTTCCCTTGGCCTTGTAGTTTTGCCACAAATTTAAACTTAGAATATAATTCCAGCACATTTAGGCGAGTAGTTAACACCTACATCACCTGAAGCAGTCCATAAACTGCTGTATTATGTCACTTTTTAGATTATTATCTTTCATTTTTAAGGTAAGGAGATGCTGGTAAAACAATATTTCCAGCATTAGAACATGAGTGCCTTACACATTTCCCCGTAACCACAATACAAATAATTCAAACAAACAAGAAAACATTTACAGATCAAACAGATGTGGGAAACTTTATACAGCCTCCATTTTTTTTTTGCTGATAAATGAAAGGAATTACACCTTTTGTCCACAAGATGGAGCCATTGGCAAGAATGTGGGGTTTAAACTGTCCTCCAAAAGAGGGAGCTTTAACGGAAGAGGCATGAAGGATGTTATTGTGGTGTGGTTTGTGTTTTGAGTGATTCACTGAAATATTTCAGTTTTCAAAAGACAAAAGGAATACGATTGTGGTGTGAGAATCATATTCAATGTCTGGAAGGAAACAGGAAGTGGGATAAACTCTGTAATGAAAAGTGTAATTTTTTACACACAACGAACAACTGTCCATTTTTACATAAACATCAAGGAAAAACGCTGCAATCCATTTCATTGTCGCCTGAAGATTTGTGAACATAATTCTTTTTTATTCAGTCAGTCAGCGATAGATCCCACAACTAAACCACATGACCGATGAGATTTCCACCCTTCCTCTGTGTCGTCAGCTGCTCTTACACTTCATGCTACAGGTCCATCCACAGTTGTTTTTTTTACAAAGGCTCCTGAATATCCTGCAGTCATATTTGGTGTTGTTTTGTAGCAAAACAGTTGAGTGCCTGAGGGGGGGTTTAGAAAGTGAAAGGAATGATTGGTATGTCCGATTGTCAGCTGTCCTAAATGAGTGTTGAATCTGACCGTAAATACTGACACAGTGTCTGCTCCCCTGACAATGACAGGAAGCTTGTTCAGAGGGGAGGAGGTCATATAGGAAAAGGATCTGCCCCCTGATGTTTCAAATGTGAGGACTAACAATGGCTATTTGTTATTGAATGAATAAATATAAACTCTTCAAACCAAGTGAGGGAACAAGGAAAGTTTGCACCTACTGCTACTGGTAGAAAATAACCAAGTACATTTGCTCAAGTAATGTACGTCTCATGTACTGAACATTTTGATTTCACGTTACGTATACTTCTATAATGTCACCTAACATAGTGTGTTTGCTCTCTCTGGACTAAGACGTGATAATCCTATAAAATGTTCTGCATTTTCCTATGTTAAACAAACCAGCACTAAATAAAGTAGTAAGAATGAGCTCCACCTCGAACAGCTACAACTTTAAAACTCTGCTCACACAGTAGCTACATGGATGCAGGAAGTCGGGGTGCTGAGGAGACTGCAGCACGCCCTAAAACACTTTGATCATGAAGCCTTATGTCACTTGATATTTCTCTGGTTGATCAGTCAAGTGTGTAAACTACACTGCGGACTGGAGTCTCTGTTGACAGAGACGAACAGGCAGACCAGCGTTATACGTTCTCCTGTCCTCTATGAAACGTCTGTCTTGGACACAATGTTTGTTACACAATGAAAGAAATAACTTTATGTATAACAGACGCGGGATTTACAGGAAGGCCCAAGTGGTTAAGCATTTGTCACGGACCATGTTTCACAAAGTTGACTCAACATCTCAAGACAACTCAAGATTATATAAGGGAGTCTCCCTCCTCGTGTCCCTGCTGTCCACTGCAGTTGCTGTGGCTGCTTTGACCTGAAATATGTTGTTGTTCATGTTTGCTGTCTCTGTAATGCAAAATGTTCCCAAATTGTTAATAACTATTAGATAAAGTTATTCAAACCTATACAAGAAACATGTATATCAGCTGTGACTGACTTCTAGTTTCAGTTGTAACACAGCAGCAATAATTAATCCAATAATCTGATATGTGAGGATATAAAACTGACTTTTTTCCCCCTCCTGCATAATGAGGATCTACTTTTGATACATTAAGTACACTTTGCTGCTGTACTTCTGCACCATAATGGAGTATTTTTTTATTGCTACTTTTCCTTAAAGATGTAATACATAACATTTCCACATTCAAAATGTATAAAAAAAACCGATCAGACTTTTTTTTGGAGTTGTGTACTTTCATTAATGTTTCCAACAATGAGGCATTTCATTTGCTGTCAACGCCCGATGATACACCAAAGAGTGATGAAGGAAGTCAGCGAACTATTCTTAAAATAATTACACAACTACGTCACTTTGCGACATCATCAAACTATGTCTTTTGTGAATGAATGATTCTCAACATACTGAGCGCACAAAGGCACTCGACAGCCTGAATTAGGGAGTACGTTCAGTCCACTTTAGCAGGTGGAATGGGTGCTGACAGACGCTGGTGGACTCGTAAAGTCAAAAAATGCTGTGAGAATCCCCTGTTTGATGCCCCTGTGGTAGATAAAACATGATAAGGTGCCCTTCCAGTGGAGAAAAGGTGATAATGCCCCTCAAACATCCTGAGTTGAGTCCACTTGCTGCTTGTGGAAATGATTCAAATGGTTTAAAATGCGCTCAGATTTAACTGTTTTTACAGAAACCTGAAAATAGACGGGGAAAGCATGCTCGACACACCCAGGAATCTGTTATTAACCGGCTTTTGAGTTGAAGTTTATTCTTAATCTGCCCCATATGTTGCTGGTAAAAAGATGGGGAGCCCTTTCAAATAACTAAAGATGTTTGGAGTGGTCCAGTAGCATGTGGTTTGGTTTTTTACTGAATTAAAAGGAAAGTCTGTATTCAAATAGAACTCAGATGTGTTCCTGCTTTGATTTAAGGCCTAAAAACCCAGTATTACAGAAAGTAATATGCTGTGCAACAATGAAATTCATCTCATCTTTCCTGCTACTGATAGGTATGTTAAATCAAAGTGAGGCCATGTGAAAAACTGTCCTGGTCCATTCAGAGTCATAGTACAGCACCAAGAGCCAGCGAGAGTAAAGCCTCAACATCAGATATGCCTTTTTTGTGGCTGTTGTGCGACTGAGAAAAGTATGAGACAGCAGGTCCTTTCTGCACTCTGATAACTCCCTGCAACCCAAGTCAGCAGCAGTCCAATAACAATCCCTGCCCAGATCAAATATTTAGAGTGTCCCAGAGGCGTTGCTGGAACCGACACAAAGCGAGGGGGATTCTCACAGCGATGGGAAGGTATTCAATTCAGAAAAAAAAAGCATTACACAGTCAAAGAAAAGCAGGTTGTTTCAATGCATGTGTACAAGAGTTACAAATCCTATTTTACAATGTGTCCATGGTTAATGGATCATCATTTAAGGGTCTGTTTAAACTCAGTTAACAACTGCGCCCTCCTTTAATTTACAGCTTTGTGCAGTTAATGTGTGGTGATGCTAGTCACAGAGAGGGTTTTTAAAACAAACAGTTTTCATAAAAGCATTAAAAGTTGGACTTGTACAGAGTCAGCACATGTCCATATGAAATTGATATAAACTTAATTTAGCTCTTCTATCAAAGTCATACATGATGTCAGCGGTCTTTGGAACAGCACAACACTGTCAAAACTAGTGACATAAACTCTCAGTCATAATGAATAAAAAAAATGAATACTGTTCTAACATCTGTTTATTGGTACTGACTGTGTCAGCCGATGACACAATATTACACAAGCTTGGTTGGTTAACCCTTTAAAGGTTGAACTTTAGACCTCGCAGATGATAGAAGCTGCTCTAGTGGTGCGGCATCTGATGCTAGCAAGGATCTGTATCTGATGCCAGACAGCTGGATTGTGAGCAGACGGTGGCGCGGGTGCTTGATGTTTGTTTGTTTTAAGTTGGGCTCTGTGCAGACACCTCACCTCACCTCACTGATGCTCTGTAAATGGGTGCCAATGAATCTTCTGGGCAGTTTTAATCACCTGCCTAATCAGCTCCTTGGTTTTAGCTGACGCTAAGCTTTAAACTGTTCTCTGTGCACCACTCTGCAAGATTGTGGATTTCCTCCTGATAAGAACTCTGATTGCTGTTTGTAATGGTGTCACCTGCAAAACTTCACAGCAGAGTTCTCCTGATGTCTGGGAGTGCCATCATGTTTGTGAAGTGTGAACAGAAGAGGGCTGAGCACGCAGCCCAGGGGCACTCCGGTGTCCAGCAATCTGAAGTCTGTTTGTGCGTTTCTCTTCCTCCCATCGAATAGTTTGAATCAGGCGCTCCTTTTTTTAATCCAAATATCAGTTGACAACAAAAAAAAAATCACAGTTTTTACTCCGCCTTCAATCAAATTGAAATTTGGGCATATTACTACCTTTAAAATAATAATAAATGATTACATTACAGCGTCTAAGTTTGGTTTTCTTACTACTTTCCAGAATGCAATCATTATGATAACTTAATATTTTAAGGCATCATTTTTGACAGATAATAGTTCTGTTGAATATCATGGTACGACAAATGTATAACAATATGCCCACTCACTTCATGAAACTGTCTAAAAATGCAGTATCTTAATTGCCTGTAATAGAATCCAACCAAATACTGAGATCATTTGTTATTTCCTGCAGTTATACTTGGTGCCATTTGCACTGAGTGCAGCGTGATTTCTCTAACAGAGCATTGTTGGACTTGACAGCGAGTTCAGTCAACTAGGTCAATAAAACTCAAGGACCTGAGTTACATTAATAGAAAGTGAAGATGCTTCAGATTGCACATATCTTTGATGCACTGTTACGCTTTTATTCCCCTTCCTCTCAGCTGTGTTCACAACCCTAACACAGTGTAAATAAACAAAGTGGAACACTTTAACGGAGACATGCATATGTATGAGATGTAAAATTATTTGATCCCTTTGAGCGTTTCCTTGTCAACTCTCAAAAGCAGCACGAGTGCTGTTTTTTTTTGTTTGTGTGTGTGTGTGTGTGTTTTCCACAACAAAAGTTTCCTTCCCTCTTGTCACAGGTGCCATCTCATTAGTGGTAGATCACTGAGCTGACATTTACGTTGTTCCGAGTCACACAGCATCTCCTTTTCACTGGGAGTCTGATATCACAGCAAAGCGAGGCAGTGTTTGTTCAGGAGGGTACGAGTGATTTCACACACAGAAATCAGTCTGCACACAGTTTAGCGCTTGTGATTGGGGCGGCGGGGTGGAGAATTGAAAGTGTGTGACAAAAATGTCTTGTGAGAGCTGAAAAAAAACCCAAAACATTTTACATCCTAATATTAGAAGCCACCAAAAAAACTTGTTTAATCTGATCACAATGAAAAGCATCTCAACTCCTCTTCACCTAAATAACAAGAGCAGTAATGCACAAAAGGAAATGTTTAGTATCTTTATATTGCATGCACTTCTTATGGAGGTTTAAATTGATTTATTGTAAGTGAAGTTTCTTTGAGTGAAAGTGTCTGCCAAATGAATGTAATGTAATCTGGGCGAGTGCTTTTCTCTCCCCGAGGCCAAACATGACCTAAACATTTAAATAACCAAATGACCTAATCCGTAACAATACCACATGGAGACATGCCTCTCAAATTGGTTGTTTGGGCTTTAGTTATTGGCCATTTGAGCATTTTAAACCGCTGCGTTGAGAAATTCCTGAAAAAATATGAATGCCGTTCCAGAACCAGTGCGTGCTGGCCTTCCAAAGGTTTCTCTGCCTCCTGTGAAAACAAAATATTTCATGAAAAATAATACGTTAATAGCTTTTCTGTGTCATGTTCTTGGTGCCGTACAGACGGGACTTTCTTTGGAACCTCGCAGCAGACGAATGTACAGGTTGTACATTAAGAAATCATGATTGTGAGCCACAAATGCATGCATACACTATATTGTTTCTGTTAAAATACGGAGGATAAGTCAACAATATGTATTTACAGAATGTACTTTTAAAAAGCCAAACACTGGTAATGTCGGTTAATCTGTCTGGATCCAATAGGCAGCTGCTCTGCTTTCCTCCAGCAAATTGAAAATCATGTATGTGTTGGTGAATCGGAGACTATAGACTATGTAAGATACCATGGTGTTGATTTGCACCCTGCAATAGACTGACCGTGCCCCTCACCAATAGAATGGTTCAGGGATGAGATATCTTTGTAAGCTCACCTTAATACCTCCCTGGTTCCCTCAACAGAAAAGCCTACAGGATTTTTCAATTGGATTTTGGATTATTGCAAAAATAAAGCTGAAAAAGGCTACATATTGAATGGATGGACACATTGGCAATAAAAGAATTTCAAGTTGGATCCCTGCAGCTGTAAGTGCTCTCACAGCGCTAACAGCTGTGTCCTTAAGCAAAGCACTGCACTCTTACCTTTTCACTCGTAAGTGGTGGAAAAGTACTTTTATCACAAGCACAATAAATAACACCGCAAGGTAAAAACACTCCACTTGGAGAGTTCAGTCAAGTGGTTTTCTCTCTATTGTACCCCACTGATGCAATAATGTAAAGGTGCTAACTGAAATCATCAAAAAAATGTGAAGAAACAACAGTTTTGATCGATGTCAAAGTCATCTCTTTGTTGGCTGCAGAGATATCTACTTAAGTTAGCATGCTAACTAGCTAGCCCTAGCCTGTCCTGTCTCATAACACCACTTTTAAGTCAAAAGGTCATAGTTCAGTAGTGTAGCTCAGGCCTTAGGCTTCATAGCTCGCCAAGCTAATAAGCTAACGGCAGCTACAGTTAGCAGCAGTTAGCGGTTCTCTGGTGATCTGCGGCTATTTGTTCGAGTGTAAATTTGACAGGTGGCCAATTCTTATGTATTGCACCTTCAAGAGCATTTTTTTTATCTGGTGATTTTGATGTTCATTCTTCCATTATCGTGTCTGGAAATGTAATCTACATGTTCAGTAAATGTCATCTTGATTTCTTCGGATGATCAACAAAATATATATATATCGTAAGAAACGCTGGCTTCCAAAATTTCTCTTTGGAAGCCAGTGCTTTAAATTAATCTATAGCAGTGTTTAGCAGTGACTGTGTAAAGACACTCCCACACAGAGTTCAAAGCCTGCAAACTCCCCTCAGTTAGTCAGAACCGAAGAAGCCTCTCTGGTGAAAGATGAAACGACTTAAAGAAACTGAAACTAGTCCAGTTGCCTACAACACAACACTGAGAATTACCTTGACCTGCAACATATAGCAGTGTTTCATATTTAAAGGGAAACTCTCGCCAAAAAGCAACAGAGGCTTTATTTGTTATAGTATATGAGTCAAACCTTTGTGTAATTATGACGAAAGAGGGCAAGTAGTTTCGTTTTGGGGCAAGCTAATGGAGTGCATGGGCGCTTTAGCGCTAGCATCGATCCGTGTTGATCCCCAAGTGTGACCTAACAGGCAGGAGAGTAATGGTGGACCTTTCCTCAAACCTGCCTGTAAGGTCGCACTCGGGGATCGACACTTTTTGTCTGCCATGACGGCGGCAGGCTGGAGATCCAGCTCCTATGGTGAGTAATTCAAAAACCTTCTTTTTTAGTAAACTCTGTGTACACAAACAACGTTCTCAATGCTCGTGTTCATGAGTAGAGACCCTGGTGATACTACGAGCAAAGTTTCATGTTGTTTTTAAAAATAGAGATTTTGATGCTAGCGCTAAAGTGCTCCTGCACTCCCATTGAAAATTAGCTTGCCCAAAAACGAAACTACGGTAAATCTTGAAAGTGCCTCTTTCGTCGTAATTATTACACCAAGGTTTGACTCATATTCAATCATAAATATAGCCTTGGTTGCTTTTTGGCGAGAGTTTCACTTTAATAGACTCATCTGTAAATTGGTCATAGCTATCTTATGCCTATAGTAAAGTAAAAAAAATAAATAATAAAATCAAGCCACTTAAATTTGGTGAGGAAGTAAATACTCAAGTGAATATAAACTTAAATGCAGTATGTGTTGATTTACCTACATCCGTATTATCGCCTCTTATCTGCAGCAACAGACGCTTCGGTGCTCAGCGGAGCCACATACACTAAAAATGTGCAGTGATCGGTGACAAGAGTCTCGCTTTGCCAGACATTTCCCCCCCAGAATCTGGCATCAGGAGCCCCCATACAGATACAGATCACAGTATGGGGGCCCTCATGTGATGACAGCGACCTGTAAGAACCCTATACAATAAGTTTTGTATAGAATGGCACCAGTGCCTGAGCTGAAAATGGAGACATGCCATGCATTCTCAACTAAAATGTGATAAAGCAGGATTAAGTGACTGAGGAGGGGTCCTCCAGACTCTCCTGCAGGACCCCCGAGGAGCCCGTGCACCCCGCTTTGGGAAGCTCCGCAGCAGCCCATCTCGCGCACAGCTCAGCCTCCTCCCTCTAAGCCCCGCCCCCCTCGGATGAAGCGCTCAGTTAACGGCAGTTAGATAGTATTTAGTAAACCGTCTCAAAGTTTTGAGCGACAGGAGCCGTTTATCCACACAAGTATCACCCGCAACGAGCTGTTTGTTTTATCCTCTAAACTACGGGGATGGTGTGAGTGTCTGTCCGGGGGAGAAGAACCGCTCTGATATCCGCATCCAAAACCGGAGCGACTTCAAACTTTCACCCAAGTTCACTTGGACATTTTCTGGAGACTCTGCCTTGGTACGTCCCGCTCAACGGCTAACTTAACACTCCACAGCTTTAGCTTAGTTTTCTAAAACAGCTAGGTTGTTCAACAAAAACACTGTCTTTGCACACGACGTCTGTGAAGACTGTTAAAAAATGTACTTTTCCAGCTATTCTGAACCGCCCATAAATCCAGCTGAACATCTGTGTCTTGACTCCGCTGACATGCAGCTTTCCTGCTTCCTCTGGTTGTTAGCTTAAAGAAGAAAAAAACAGTTAGTCGTGTTGATATTCAACTTTTTTCCCCTCCTGTTCTCGTGTTTAATCAGGGCAAAAAACAATAACGTGAGACAGGGAGTAAACAGAGCGTGTATCCGGTGCTCGCTGAGGTGTTCCCGGACAGATAAGAGGACTGACAGCGGGACCGAGCCGCTGGCAGTCCGGGCAGCTCCTGTGGGATGAGACGTGACTGACAGAAGGAGCCGTGCGGTTCCGATGGTAGCCTCTGTGTTTGAGTTTATTTGCACGGCAGTGGAAATAACCTGCAATCAAGCGGTGGGTTGCTGCTGTGTGTTTATAACCGCAAATGTCAGTCAGTGTTCCTGCGATAGAGGATCATGTTTTGGACCCTGGAGACACGTCAGAGCGTAGATGGGTTCACTTATCCAGCACTTGTTAGTTGTGTTACACACAGAACTGATATTATTGATGCATGTTTATTGAGTTGTTATCTGATCTGAAATAGCCAGTTCAGGGGTATTTTATGCAGAAAACATGTGAATCCTGCTCAGCTAATTGATTGTTTTGGATGTAGACCTACAGCTAATGATTATTATATACTTGCTGATTATTTCTCTGTGGAACTGAATGATTCTTGATTAACTTAAAGTGAAAAAAAGCCCATCATACTTTCTCAGAGCCCAATGTGATGCCTTCAGATTCCTTATTTTGACCCATTAACAGTCCCGTATCCAAAGATATTCAATGAAACAAACATAAAAGCAGCAAATACTCACATTTTAGAAGGCGGAACAAGCAAATGTTGGTCATTTTTGCTAATATCTGTCTATTTTAGCTCTAATTTAAGAAATTGGGAATCAGTATTGATGCATAAAAGTCACATAGGCTACATGAGCTGCAGATAACAATTATGCACATAAAAATGAGTCCAAGTGGCCCAAGTTGATATTCAAGTTAAAATGATACACGAAAGACAAAAGCTGCAAATCTGAGAAGCTTGAACAAGCAAAAATGACTATGGTTGCCCAAAAAATGACTGAAAATATGAAAGTATTTTTTTGGTGCCCTAAGTTTAGGAATTGAGCATCATATATAGTCTATACATTAGTCTGCTGGTGATTTATTTTCAAACAATTCATTGCTTATCACCTTAAATGTCAAACACAATCTGCATCAAAAGATATTCAAGGTAAAATGCTTCGTAACAGAAACAAGAAGCAAATCTTCACATTTCAGAAGCAGGAAGAAGCAGAAGAAAACAATAACAACCCTGAAATATTTAAATGTTTTAACATTTTTGACTCAACTAATCATTTTAGCTCTAATCCAAGACATGTGGCATCAGTATAGATACTGGAAAGCCACATAAATTAGCTGCAACTGACAATAGACCTTTTTCACAGCTGATGTTTTGACTTGTCAAAGCTGTAAAAAGCACAGGTGTAATTTTTTAACATTGACAATGGCTGCGTTCGATTTGGGTTAGCTAGTTCCAGGTAGGAAGCTCTGGTATTGTGCATGCTCCCTCGCTGACATGGTTTACTCGGATACTTAATAGAGCCGTCCTTCACAATATTGGTGACACCTGTGCTTTGACATGCCAGAATGTGTTATAGTTGTAGACTACTACTGTAGTTGTAGAGCAGAAAAACACACATCATATAGAGGTACCAGAGTCTTAGCTCAGTCCAGGATGTTTGTAGCATGTCATGCCT
>CAEMYA010000186.1:4906374-4934713 GCA_903131615.1 Diplodus sargus | reverse complement strand
CATACTGTTTAAATGATTCTCAAGAATCAAGCAATATTTTGGATGCGATAGGCCGTAAATTTACAAATTACGTCAATATTTGCCAAGAAGTATGTGTTCCTAATCTGCCTCCTGAAAATGTTAAATCCACTGATTCTTTAAACTGTGCACAGCATATCTGATCTGATCTATCTGTTTTCACTCTATGCTCCAAACACCAGTCAGTCAGAATTATGCAAACGCTGACATGAAAGAACATTTAAAGAGAGCGCTCGCATCCAAGCACATTAAACACTCAAACACAAAAAAAAGGAACATTTATTACCTTTACATGTGATATTTTGGCTCAAGCCCTTATTCAGACACAAAACTAGTGAAGAGACACACCTTGCAAGTGCCTGTACCTTATCAACAGGTAAAAACTGTCATACCGTGCGGCCTTGTGAGGAGAGATAATTACGAAGCATGCAAACATAATTCATGTGGAAATGCACATTCAGGGCCCCAGAAGAAACCTCGTATATATAGATATACAGTGCACACATACACATATAAACATATATACAGAAAGAAAAACACAACGTCTCACCCCTGTGATCAGTGGAAATAATTAAAGAGCTGAAAACAAACACAGGCATTTCTTAGCAACAATACATTTTAATGTCACTTTGACTTTATGTAATTGAATAACATGTCGGTTGATTGTTAAAATGTCCAGACGATTTCATTCAAGGTCATTTAAGAGGAACTCCATTGACTCTGTGAAAACGTAGAGCATCCTTAGTGTTTAGAAGTGCATAGATTTTTTTGCCCCGTCACGGTGGTCAGTGTTTGAGTTTACATTACCAAAGTGAAAGCTTCAGACGAGGCCATGCTGATTAGCGTGGTGGTATTAAGCTGCTTACTGAGGACCCCACTGGAGCATTCAGTGTTTTCTGGCGCTCTCAATTAAATTGTGTTAATAACCTGTGGCTTGTTCCAAAGTGCTTCACACCCAGCAAGCCAGTCAGCCGTCCCGCACTGCTCACCAGCTCTGACTGGCCGTGGCCACGGGAAGGTGTGTGCAGCACAGCCCTTTGAAGCATGCAAGACCCCCAATTAACCCACCAGGATTAATCCCCTGCTCTCCAAACTGCAGCCTCTCTTGTCTCATCTCATCACTCCCACGGGGTGTATTAAGTAGAGGCCACTTCCCTGCTGTTTGTCCATGGTCAATGCCTCAGCCTCCTTCTTCTGGTTGACTTTCTCTACTTTTGTTCACTTTGCAGCTGAGGCCTGAAGCTGACTTCCTGTAGACTGCTTCATCGAGAAGGAAACCTTTGTGAAAAGCAGGAGAAAGGCCTGGTCGTCATACTGGAAGCTCCTGGAAAATTACAAAATGGCAAGAAGATCCTCAGTAACCTTAATACTTCTTGCAATATGTTGCCTGGCATCTGCAGGTAAGTTTCTCGCACTGCTTAGCTACATGTGAAAGTGATTGCTGTCAGATTTTTTTATTGTCAGCAGCCAAAGTCAAACCCATGCATCCATCTGGTATTAGGAATAGATTATATTAACTATGCACCAAGCCCTGCACTGCTGTGTTGTCAGACAACCGCAACTTTGCCCATACCCATGGGATTTTCCATGTGTACTCCCAGCATGCCTTTCTAGACAGTGCTTGTCAGAGTTGTGTCTAAGGGGGATTTTTGTTTAAGAAAGTGCTGACAGGTTCAATCTCAGAATACAAACAGTCAGCAGGCCTACATGTAACTGTCAGATTGATTGGAATGAGAATGTGATGCTGCCAAATACTCAGAAATTTACAACCGTTAAACTGGCAAACCAAAAAGATGAAGAGAGTGTAATGCATGTGTGATAATCCAGATAATGTTATTTCCTGCCACAAACCGTCCTATCTGAACCTCACATCATTAATAGGAAATACTGCACCTCTCACTTGAGGAATGTGCCCATTACATATGACCTTTTATAATCTAATATGTTCTTGTAAATATAAATGGTTTCCTACAGTGCTTAGATTTATATCTGTGACACTTAACCACTATCTCCTTCAGATTGCTCTCTTTGTTTTTTGCACATCGCTAATATTGTTTCTGGCTGCAGGAAGCAACTACTGACTGTGCAATGACATAGAAATTATTATTCATAAAATAATGATAGCACTCATGAAAATAACCTTAGTTTTGTTATTCTTTTAAGAGTACTTTTATTTATTAATACCATTAAAAAGTGATTCAGAATGGCTGTTTAGGATAAATCCTGTGGGGACCATTCATTTCTGTATCTGATTTCATGGTGATCACTTTAATGGTTGCCAAGATATTTCAGTCTGGACCAAAATGAGCCCTGCTGCTTGTGCGGCCCAAATAATACAAATATGTCACAGATTATTGCTCTAACTTAACAGCCTCACACAAATGTTACGTTTTTAATGGTAAAAAAACACAAATTGTACATTGAAAGGTTCAACTGAAAAATATTGTTCAAAATAACTTTTTCAAAATGTAATGACACAGTTATTAAAAATGCTAATTTGTTCTTCTTATTATTTGTCGCAGAACTTAATGTTGATGGTCTGTTTCTAATGTGAAGTTGGGTTGTGCTCATAAATGTACCAGCTAGAAATAGGGTAACATACCTCACTTGGTAATCAGAATCTGTAGCCAACGTGGTTACATGTTCCAAAACTCGATATAAATGACATTTGCGGCAATATTTAAAATGCAAAATGCACAGCTGGCCAGGATAACACATTTAACCTGGGGAAACACCTGGTCAAACATATCTAAAAGTTGAAGAGTTTGCCGTGTAAGATGTGTAAGCCTGTCACTTTCTTAGTTGCTAGCTTAGCATTTTTACTTATGTTAGCGTGCCAACACTTAGCCGCTGGCTGCATTGGTTAGGGTTAGGCATAAGTTTGGACTTATTCTCTACAACTGAAAAATTACTAGTTTTGGTTTAAATGCAAACGGCACCAAGCCCAAGCTCAAAGTTGGGGCAGTTTCAAGATGTTGTGGAGTTGGCCACAAGATGTAATTAGAGAAACTGTTACTGCTGTAATTTTCACATTGGCTCCGAAATTCAGCAGGGTTTTTTGTCGTTTGGTAACTTGACCAAAATATTTGATGTGTGGACCAAAGCCACTCAGCCCGAGCCTGCAGTTTGAAGAAAAAAATCTGTCAAGTTGGCAAATCTAGTGTACATTCCTCTTCCATTTTTCATATTGTTAGATGTCCTGTTTACAGAGACTGGTTTCACAATATACAGCTCTGGACCTGAACTCAGTCCAGCTTTAATCTGCAACATCCCGTGTTGTTTTTCTGTGGTAGCACAGGAATAATTACCCAGTAGGAGGCATGCTACGTAGCTCGCACTTGAAAAAATGTGTGGTTTCGCATTTTTCATGCCTTCCATCTAATTGCCAACATGGGTTATTATTTGAAAGGTTCTCTGGAGGTTTGAACCGCACTCTAGAGAGTTGACTTTTAGTCAAACAATAGCAGTGTAGTCAGAGTGTGTTGTGGGCAGAGCAAACATAATTTCTCCCACAATGCCAGGATCTCCAACACAATGAAGTCACGTACGAAGTTTTCCTCTAAATTCTTCCTCATACGGCACAACACATTGTTGTACTGTGTCACAAGGGACAGATATTTACAGTAAGACAACCAAATGCCCTTTCCTCCAAAGTCCACTGGCAGCGAGTATACTAATGTGATTTATGGACAAATCTTGAGTTGCTCTTGAGTTATCCAAATAGTTGATTTTTGAACAGGTAAATTGCAGTCGAATAAACACATTTAGATTAAAAGATATTCTCCCATCTTCCAAGTTGATCAATTTTGTTTCCTCATATTTTGTATTCACTACCACTTCAGCTTATCTTTCACCTCTCTCTCTTTTTCTGTCTATTTCTATCATCTAACAGCATCTGTGTAAACAGTCACATCTGCCCTCTAAACTTGTCAGGAGAGCTCTTACGTAATGTTTAGATTAGTCTAGAATGAGTCTTCTCTCAGTGTAATGCAATCCAGGATCTGGGCCTCCCATAACTCTTAAAAGTCAGACTGAGAGCACCTTGACGTCCATACTTCAAATCTCGGCTCTGTTGCTTCACTCTTTTGCTGTTTATAACTTTTTTTTCCTTCTTCATATCCTTACTACCATTTTGTGGTTGCTTCATTTTAGCTTGCCAAAATGGTTATTTTGTGAAGGATATATTATGGACGTTTGGGCTGAGTTTGGGTTTCGCTGTGAAATAGAGTCTTGTCGGAGTCATGCCAGATATTAATTTGAGGCACTTGCCAGAAACAGCCCTGGCAGCATGCTGGTTATACTGGAGGCACAACGCCGGGCTGCTGGCTCACTGAAAAACACACCAGCGCTGTTGATTGGAGAAGTACTTTCTCCCTCCTATTAAGACCTTTACTGATTGTACTTATGGGGCGACTTGATGAATGATGAAGCCATTAATGCGAATCTACAGCTATCCATCATGGAACTATATGGCCCAACAACAGGATTGTTAAATAAAACAATAACTGGAAGAAGGGATTGAATTGTGCTCGTAGTCACAGTCCATACGTACGGTAAAGTAAACAACTTTCTCTCCGTCTGCATATTTGTATACTCTTGGCAGACAAGAGTCACTGTGAGGCCAAAAGTGGTTGTAATGTTTTTTCCCCCCACAGTTGAGCAAAAGGTTCTTCTTTATATCCACAGTCCTTTCTTAGGGCCAGCAAGAGAGGGGACTGCCAAAATGCATTGTGCAACCGCTGTAATCTGAGAGGTGGGGTAGCCAGGGGGAGGAGAGAGGCAGGCGCAGGCGTGGGTCGTCTGGTCCAAATCGACACACTCCACACACGTACAGCGTGCCAAACCGACAAAGTCCCTTCCAGCGCGCTAAACCAGATGTTGCCCTGTGATTCATGCGAGGAGCCCGAGCAGCACAGAGGCTGTGTGCTGCTAGGCAGAGTGGTCGGGATGTTTACATAGCAACGGGAGTCCCGTGTGTGTCTAATTACAGGTCTGCTCTCCCCCATGGTGAGGCCTTTATCTTAACAGCGCTGTCAAGGAGGAGGCAGCCATCCTGGCACTGTCTGTTTATATCTTTTGCTTATTGAATAAAGGTCACCCTACTATTACCCAGTTTAATTAACAGCAGTTTATAAATTAGATTATGGGATATTTATTTTATTTGCTCACTGTTGCTCCCTGACTCTGTCTGTCACTGAGAGAAGACCTGAATGAAGTGCAGCAGACACGTCCTTACAGATAGACTCGTATCTTCGTCCAAGTCCATCATTTCTTGTCGGCCTCCCGTTACGAGGAACGCTTGCGCAAATCTGCAGGAGTGAACCGAATCGCCGCCCCCTTCCCCTCTCCCCCCCTGTCTCTGTCTCATCCCCTCTCTCCATAGTTCCAGTAAGCAGGCGTGTAAATAATTTCGGTCAAAGCCAGTAATGGAAGACAGCTGGGGTGATCGTGCGTTTTCCATTGTGTTTCACAGCCCCATGAAAAAAAGCCACTGGAGCAGGGGAGAGTAATAGTAAGAGAGAGTGACTTCATTGAAGAAAGAGAAAGTAATCGTAAAAAAACAGAGTCCCTCTTTTCAGATAACCTTTAGAGGCTGCCAGAGAAAAAACGATGATGGGCGATCATGCAGCATTCGTTGAGCTGCTTTTTTACATTTTTTTAGTCAGTACCAGTGTGAGTTCATCAGAACTTCAGTTACCTAATCATTTTGCAAAGGTGCCAACTTAAGTGCATGACTGTTTGTCTGCAAAAAAGCATTCCTAATATGGGATTCTAGCTAAAGGCGTCCAGGTGGTGTCTTTCATCAGACCAACCCCTCCAGGGGCCTCACCTTCCCCACTCCATTTCCACCAGATGAGTCCTGCTGAAAGACCATGTCCCAATTTTGGAACGGTCCTTTGGAAAACAGGAGTGCCTGTCCAAAAAATGACAGCAGGCCCTTTACTTTGTCCTAAATAAGAGCTGTTTGGGTTAGATCACAAACACACGCACTTAGAAACGCTCTTTTTCCACTTACATTTGAAAATTTGATTTCACCAATCAAATAGAAGATGTGGTTGAGGTGGTTGTAGGAAATAAAATAATCATTAGTCGCAGTAGAATTCCTTTAAAAATGGTTATTGGTAGCTTGAATATAGCCTACTGCTGTCATTACTTTAAGCATCTGCGCAACAAAAGAGCAATAAAAACTGTTAGAAATCAATCATCATTTAGCAGCAAATGTCTGTGTTTTCAGTTTATAGCATTCACATTACTTCATGTATATTATCTGCTGACTTTGTGTATTTACTAGACATCTACTCATAACTAGTTTATTGCCTGGCGACTGGTGTAACAAACCTATTATTCATCATACTTTCGGTTGGTTAACTGTGCAGTAAAGAGGCCCCTCCAGCGCCCTTTGTGCGTGTCAATACACGAGGCAGCATGGCATTTGACAGGTCATTCTTCCTTCATTTTTTTTTTTCGCCCCTCCTTTCCTGAAGATGAAGAACCCCGGAGGAATGCAGCCTTTTCCAGCTGGTGTGAAAACGCTGTCCGCCTTGCCCTCTCTCACCTCTGTGGCTCCTTCACACTGGGCTCACACACTGGCACAAAGGCCCAGCATTGTCTCACTCGCTGCTTTCTGTTGATGGCAACCTGCTGCTTCTCAAAGGCCCCTATTATCACATCTGAGTGGTGATGTTTTTGTAAAATATCACAGGATCAAAGACATCTTTTAGAGCTGCCATTTGATTGATGCCCAAAATTAAAAAAAAGACATCAGTGCAGACAGCGTGCTTGGTAGAGATGTCCCGGTTACCAGTTTAGAGGCTTTGAAGCTTCATGAACTACTCATGAATATTCAGACCTTTGCAATCAAGGATTTGCTTGCTATTATTGTAATTAAGAGTCTAATGAGAGACAAGGACAGGATTGGAAACGTCAACCACTTGCAGTCTTTCTCCAGAGTCTCGAAAATCAACGTGGAGGGTCAGACTCAGGCTCATCACAACAGAAATGTGTGCAGGTTTAACTAAACTACATCAAGAAGCCATATTTATCTTTCTCCTTATCTGTCTTCTTTAGTGCAGTTGACGTCTACATACTTCTTAAGAGCTCAACATTGACTCCCCACTGTTTGAACAGCTTCGGTTGTGAATCTCAAATTTGTTCACAGCATTGACGTTCAAAAAATCCCTGTTATAAAGAATTTTAAGCTTAGAAATAAGTCCATCCAACAATGAGATAGATTGTAACCATAAAACAATGTTGAAGAGAAAAGATTCAGTTGGAAAACAAGTCAAGGGTACAAGACTGTGTATATAATAATTCGTAGAGTGAAGGACTACTCATCCCAACACACCATTGCGAATTATTCCTTTCCGACTTCCTTAGCAACTCACAAACATTAATACATGGCCTGACTTTGTCACTCCAGAACAAGCCAGAAAGGAAATCATGGTTGCTTCCTGATAAACATAATGGTAAAGATCCGATTGTGGCAGCAGTAACTCCCCAAGCCAACATGACTTTTGCGGGTGTGGTAAACCTTTCCATAGATACAGTGAGCTCCACCAATCAGAGACGACGCTGTAAGACTTTCAGATTGTAAGGTTCTAAACTTTATGGCTAATAATCAGCATCGCCGATTCAGTATATGAATACGTTTTTCACCTCTGAAATGTCACTGTTGCATTGACAGTAGGCAAAACATCAAAGCTTTGAGTCATCTTGTCAGACTCAGTGCTGAATATTATTGATTTAACAAAATCCTTTCCTCATGCCCCAAACAAGTCCAGACGTATCTGCTGATTTCCCTGGGTATACAAGGGTGTGTATGTGTTTGTCAATTTGGATAGAAGATTAGAAAAGTTATGGTTAAGTAGGGCTCTTCTTGATATTCGTAAACAGAATGGTTGTGATCCAGATCATCCGTTTGAGACTTGACGTAGATGAAATGGAGCGTAATAAACTTTCAAACGCAAGCACACTGGGATTTACAGTATTGTGTCGGCTCTACAACGTTTCTCCAAACCTCTTTACATTCTGTGGGCTTTTAGAATTTCCGGACTTAAGGATTGTAACTCAACAAGCGTCCTCGGAGCTTTCAGCTGACCTTTTAGCCCCGGCCCGTCTGACATATTGACTTTCCATCAAGGCTGGTGGATGATATTAGGTACTGTACAGTGAGGGCTTTTGGCGAGGCAGATGATCCAACACAAATGAAATGAGGCTGATATCAAGTAGGACAAGACAAGAGGCTCCAGGGCACACCTCCCTGCATCCCCTGCTGGGTTTGAATTTTTGTGAATGCAGATGAAGCGGCTGCTCCAGAACCCCTACCAAGCTGCTGTCAGATAGCATGGCTTTTGGAGGCTTTTATGATTGATGAGTGAGATGCCCTTGGAGCAGCAGGACAGATATTTCTCTCCGTTGTCCCATTTAACCAGAAACGGCTCTTCAGCTCGGGTACGACTGATGCAGGCCACTTACGGTATTTCAACAAAGTCAAGTCTGATTGAAAGCCACATAACCGCTGTGTAATAACTCCAATATACACATATTTTTCCTTTGCCAACAAAGCCCTCACTTGTTTTGGTTAAGGATTGGACGATCATTTATTTCCATCTGTTTGCTCCTTTAAAAAGAATTATAAAGAATTATATTTCATGTTTTTCATCCTTGACTAGTTTTATACTCTTACCTACACTGATTTAGGTCACAGATAATAGATCAGTTGACAAACTGGATCAGTTTGTGGTTCGTGGTGAGTCTTAACTGCACTACGTTTCCGATACATGAACAGCCTGTTCTTGTTTCGTGACTGTGCTGACAACTTTTTTGTTCTTTGATATTATAGGTCCAGACAGCACATGTCAGCACCCATCAGTAAAGACATACAGTGGTAGCGAAGCCAGTAAAGTCTTCAGTCCTATATGCACACATGCTCGGTCTCTCCCAGCTGTCTCACTTTACACAGTGGCTCCTGTGTTCCTCTGGGAATGAGCCTTGTCATCCATCTCTTCAAAGCCCTGTGATTTATGTGTGCATTTAGAGGTGGAGAGAAATGTGCCCACTTCCATCTCCCCTGTTTGCCTGTGGCTTCAGATGCTGTTTGTAATTTTTCAAGTATTTTTTTTTCAAGTAATGGTGATGGCTCACCAACAGGTGGCCACGTCATCTGTCAGGGCTGATGAATAATAAGTGGGCTCAGTCTCAGTCAGGGCAACTTGTTTTACCTGCCTTTCATTGCACAAGATATATGAATTTGTACATCTTTGGCAAACAGAGCAGTTTACTATTGTGTTAGGTCAATAGTTTCTATACGAACCTATTTCTCGAACATAAATGCTTGTCACAATTGCTTTTTTGTCCAAAGCCCAACTATTCTTCACTTACTGCCATAAATAACAAAGAAAACCCAGCAAATCTTTATCTGGATTACTGTAAGAAGCTGTAATGTTTATTACTGCGTCCTTACGTTGCCCTGGGTTTTGCCCCTCAGGCAACATAAATTAAGTGGAGGCTGTTTGGCCACTAATTTAACTTGAGGGGAAGACTGCAAGCACTGCTCAGAGCTGAAATAAATACTTAAAACTCCTCAGTGCGTTTTTGGGTCAAAGAGAAAATGATTTAATCTACTTTTTCATTTCAGTTAACAAGCCCCAGAAAAGATGTTGCAATTGAACATCCCACACATACTGAGGCAGTAAATTACTCCACTGTTTTCAAGTAAAAATGGAAATAGATTATTTATTTATGTACTTAACAACGTGATTTAACGTTCAGCTAGTGTTGGATAGTATATAAGATATATAGGATTATTTTTATATGATACTATACATGTCATAGATATTTCATTTCATCATAAGTGTTCCTGATTTATATCCGCTTTACTGGTTATTATTTGTGAAAAATCTCATTGTGAGATGCATTTTTACTGGTACTGTCTTCCTTTGTATTCAGTGCCTTCACTATTGCTGAAGTTTCCACATGCACGGGGATGTAATTTATTGTTTGAACACCTGTTAACCTACTTAAGAACTTAAAAAAAGCTTTGCCTATATACCCATACATGTATTTGCACCACATTACCCACATAGATAAAATATAATCCAGTGAAACTCCTGTCTTTAAGCTGTTTTTTCAATTATATGCCAGCTGACAAGATTACGATCGATGAATCTCCCAATAAAGTGTGTTTGGGTTGATATTAGGTTACGGAGGGGTTTGCGGGATATCTGACTTCAGATTTCACACTTTGATGGGGGAGTTTACGACTTCCCTAATGGAGCTGAGGCTCACCCCTGCACTCCTCCCTACATCCCATTCCAGCTTCCTTCTCTTATTCCTCCAACGTTACAGTCCAGAGATAAATCCTTTTCATAGGCAGCCCGATAAAGTGAACTCACACTACCCTTATGAAAGGCTTTACTCACTTCCTGTAGTAGTGACTGAAGGTTCAGGGGTGAGTGGGCTGCGCTAATGTCAACACTGCAGAGCTAGTGATTCTTTAGTCCAAACCCCTTAGGAAAACAAGAACGGGCAGAATATTACGTTCCCTAAACTGGCTTGCGTGGTTCATGGTCCATGGGAATCATGCCCTGCAGTAACAAAGAAAGGAGTGCAGAGGATTCATTTAATCCTGTAGTTCATATGGGAACTGGGATATCTTAGGTAGGGAGGAGATTCTGTATATTGAAACAAGAGGCCCCTGTGTGCTACGTTGTATTTATTGTAATTAAGTTGGCCTTATGCTATCTTTACATTATTGGACTAGTGTATTCACAATGCATCATCCCCTCTGTTGTTTTGCTTTATGAAGCCTGTGCTGACATACGTGAGGTAATCTTCACTGCTTTGACTGTCTTATGTATCTGGAGGAGGAACACAATTTTCCCTGCTTACTGAAGGATACTGGGAACTAGACATGTGAGGATGTGTACACACACACAGGGGAAGGTTCTGTTTGTTTATCTTCGGAAATGGCTTTGTGGGAATATCAGATTTGTCCCTAACTGGCACACAGACTGACATCACTTCCTGTACCCAAATCTTGGCTTGGTGCCACAGTGTGGACGGCAAACAAAGTGGATTCTTTGGAAATGGAGGCGTTTATCTCTAGTAAGATAGGAGGAGGCTCAATTGATGAATGCACATCCCATGAAGGGTCCTGCTTTTGTAATTTAAACTAAAAGATAAATATCAATGGTCCACCTCCCAGTTTTATGTCCTGAATGAATTATGTTGAATCAACTTGTAGTTCAACCAGAACAGATAGAAGCTTTGTTGATACAATATAAAAGATGGAAGTGAAATGATGAAATAATTGGGCCATCATTAAGAAAGGTAACCAGCAAGTAAGCAAGTTATTTATAGTAATGTAATTATAAGTAAATTATAAGTAATTCGGGGTCATTTCCTCTGATATCATTTCTGTTCCACCAATGATTTTGTTGGAGTTATTACATGACTTATAAAAATGTATGATAATATGACATCTGCCTACCTGAAAGCGATGTATTCACTTCATAATGTAAAATAATAAATGCAGAACAGTGGTGGATTATTGTAAATTAATCACAGCATCATATTGTGACTCCAAACCCAGTTAAGTCCACCAGTAGTCTGCATAATGTCACTATACATAGTGTGTAGTTTCCTCCCCTAATATACAATGTGGTTGCACTTAAAAAAGCTAGAGATGTGAAAATTAAAGCACCTTTATTTTATCACGTTATGATGTAATGATGATGAAATTCAACATATCTGAAAGATGTATTAGTACTTAAATCATAAAATAAGTTATAATCCCAAAAGGATCCTGCCAAAGAATGTGAAAAGTGTCCGGTGACCTCACACTGTTTAAATATATCAGACGTGAGTATCTCTAGTGTCTCCCTCCTTAAATTGGAATTTACTGTGTTCACTTCCTGTCTTACCTCTAACTCGAATATTATCTATAAGAAGCAAAAATAGAGAGTAATAGTATCATTCATATCTTTTGACAGAAAATAACTTCCCCATGCACATGTCTGTCTTATCTATATCCAGTGTTGCTGTTAGAATCAGTCTGTATATATTTAGTGCATATCCTTCAAATAGGGAATGACTGAAGAAAAAAACATTTAAGTGGGAACTTTGGAGAAAAATAAGCCGATAGAGGCGTGTGTCAATCATAAGTGGGTGTCTTTCATGTACTTGTCCTTTACTTCCGGTGTAGAAGAGACGGACCACCAATTAAATATCTGATACAAATTTGGCCACAAAGTTGCAACCCAAGCACAGATCTATCATCTCCATGGCAACATGTCTATCTGAGTCACCGGATAATGAAAGCTCGGCGAGCTCTGATCGCTTACGTTTGCTTTTCACAATTTCGTTTTTATCATTTTCCAGGCATCCTGTCCATCTCAATCTCTCTGGTCAGCGATTATTAAAGGAAACAGGTGACAGGAAACAGTAAAATTAACCAAAACTCTCAAAACCAAATGTGCCAATAAGCACATAGTGTAATTGCCTGTAACTGGTACTTTCATAATGGAAATACAAATGCTATGATCTATTTTTGGTGTCAAGTATAATCTAAACATATTAAAAGAAGACTGGCCTTCTTTGACGTTTGTAGAGGGGATCTCTGTGAAACATATGCACCACTTACATGACTATAGTGTAAGTGTGGTGTTGCAGCGGCACGTCCATGAACGTCCCGTATATGTTACGTGTTCAATGGAGCCAAAGAGTAAGACTGAGATAATGTTTTAACATTGTATGTATGTCTCTGATGCAGAAACGAACTTCAGTATGTACTTTTTTTTACCAGATACTCAGTTACCAATTGTAATACACAACATGTTTTAGCCAAATATAGGTGGAGTACTAAGCTCAAGTGGTTTGGGTAAACTCCAGTTCAAGTAAAATGTAACTTCCCGTGACTGTGCCCACCCACAGTGAAAGAGGCAGAGAGTGGTGATGAAAGTTTACGATCTGAGTAAGTTTTTCCAACTGGTAAACTCCCTTCTCACTTTCACATCTACAGCCACACTATCTTGGACTGTTACATGAGGTTTTTACACCTGTGACATTTGTCATAGTTACTAGTTCGATCCCTCTAATTTTGAAAACCTAATATTTAATAGGGTCAGTGAAGTGCAGCCTGTCTGCTGACTCCAATGACTATAGTCTCATCAAATGCTAAAGGCGCCTTTTTATTTTCAATGTGAGATGTTTGCAGTATTCTGGACAGCGGCATCATCTTTTGATGGATCCTATTGGCTGAATCTTTGAGCCCCTACATTTAAACATTTGTAAAATTGCAAAATATTACAAAAAAATATTAGGTCACTTGAAGGACATTTAGATCTTACTTTGAAGTTTGGGAATCCTATTTAATACTGGATTTAGATTAAAAGTTTTTTTATGATTCAAATCATAATTTGAGTTAAGCCGTGGATGTGTCTTGACCTCAGAGCTGGGCAGGGGGTGGGATTCCGGCGAGAATGAGATGTTGATGTTGAGACTGTTGGGCCAGATCAGGATCTTGTCCATGTTAGTTTTGGTCCTTAAGCCTCGTCCGTAGCTGATTTTGCCTGACCCAGAGAGTCCTATGAGAACCAGGCTTCCCTTCCATGAATGTTAACGAAGTGATCCATCAGGGTTGAAAGTCAAGAAGGGAGATAGGTAGAGCTCTCCTGACATTTACTGCACAGTCATTATGTTTGTATGGATTGAGATTGATGCTCATTAGTGAGTGTTTTGTATAGAATCATTCAACTTTATGTCATATATGCTATATCAGATATCACGGGTTTTGCCAGGTCCTGGGGAAATGAAGCATCTCGACGCTTGATTCCACTGTTTTCACAATAAATGTTAAGCCCAAAAAGTTAGTAAGTTGGTATTCTAGCAAAAGATAATTATCGTGTAATTTGCTGAGGTTTTGGAGGTATTATTTTATTTCACCACAATGCAGTTGTAGACTAAGTAAACCGCAGTAATTTGGCAACTTCTTTCTGCGTATTTAATTGTAGGATGTAGTTAGGGTTACACTCTACCATTCATCTTTTATGCAATTGCAACTGTCAGTACTAGAGACATTTAATAAATGTGAGATATTACTGGTACAGCTGATGCATCATATTTACCATCTGATTTTGCTGTATCTGTTAGGTCGGGGTGGTATTTGTGGTATGGTTTGCGGAGTGTCTGGTGGACCCAGGCTGGACTTGTTTTTCAGGCAGATTGAACAAGAGCTTCTCTCATTCGTCTGCTGTGGGCGTTTGGCCTGGCCAGCTATAAGGCAGTAGTAGCAGCTGGACAGGACATACTCTGTACTCCCATCGCTGACCGAGGAAACAGAAGCGAGGAAGAAAGGCAGACGGACAGACAGACAAGGTGACAGAAGACACAATACTGTGGCAGGGCAAACTGATGCAACTGTTTTCCCGTCCAAAACATTTTTTTCTGTCCGTGGAGGTTGTTGGCTGATAGTCATAGCATATGTGATTGGATGAAGGTGAATAGTGAAGGTCTTTGTCTGCTGTTATGTATCATTTCAAAGTTTATTTTAAAGGTTAAAATCATTTTATTGTACTGTAGATTGTTAAAATGAAGTTACTGTAATTCCATGTAGATATATGATTGATTTGCAGTAAAGGATTTCGGTGAACCTGATCACAAGTGGTTCATTTGACATTGTTACTAAGAAAATAACGTTGCAAATGTCTACCGGATTAGTTGTTGCCAGGCTTCCCGTATATTGTCTATGCAAGCAGCTGCGCAATGCGTTCTGGTAGCACAGCATAGTGTTTTGAGAGTTGGTTTATTTGCATAACGTTAATGATAGTGATACTGGCACGATAGGAACAGGGATCATCTGAAACATTAGGATTCATCCTCCGTGGACCATGAATATATGCTGCTAATTTCCTTGAAAATCCAAATATCAGCTGTGGTGATTCTTTGTCTCTGAGTATAAAGTGTTATTCATTTTGCCAAATGGTTAGAAGGAAAGGTCAGGGAAGTCACCATAATCAATAGGAATCTTCTTCTTGGGACTATGAATAGCTAGGGAACATTTTCTTAAAAGCCTAGCCAGTTTGTTAAGATTTCTATCTTTGGAGTAAAGTATTGGACAGACTGACTGATATCACCTTTTAAAGGCAAAGCAAAACAACACCATGAAACCTTGAATTCACTATTTTTCTACCCATGCAATAACTCGTGTCTCCCCCATGGCCTCCCCTTTTGTCTGTCAAGCAATTTTAAAAAATCATTGCCCAACATGTAGCGTAATCTTTTGGCAGTCTCCCAGAAAGAACTACGTTTTTCTTTGTTTGTCTGGCAGTTGTTTGTTATTCTCCATGTGTGAGGGGAAAAAGTGAGTTGCAGAGGCCTCAGACGTGTTTGTGGGAGTGAGACTTGATGACATGGTTAGAGAGGGAATAGGCTTCGGTCCTTTGGGAGGAAAAGGGAGTAGGGGGGCTAGGCAGGAGTTGAAATACTGATGCGCCACAGGTTTTTGCCATTAAGCCATGTCCTTTTATCACTACAGTCCCTGCCATTTTTTTAATATATGTGCGCTCCCGATACGTTATTCAAAGATAATTTGTCTGGGCTTGAATTCACAGGCAACAAGAGACATCACAGTTCAGGTTAAGACATCTGTCAAGGGCTCTGGATTTGTCTCAAGAGACAAATATGGTAACAATAAAGCCTCTGTGTTTTTCTCACAACAAGGAGAGGGGCACTATGCCATACATGGTCTCTGGCTTTATGATCAGCGAACATAGGCTTATTGGACGGCACGGAAAGAGAAAACAATAGCTATGTGTTCTGAGCAAAAAGAAAGACAGAAAAGTTTTCCCCCTTGCTGTACCCCACTGCTGAGGCACTGTGTTTTTGGAGTCAGTTGGAGAGAGTTTAACATTGTTATCTAACTGTCTTTCACTTAGACTTTAATGATTTCCAAATGTTCCATCTGATTGCTATTGGGCAACCTCTGTGTGTTTAGTGTGATGTGTTTGAAATGTTAACGGGCCTTAGCTGGCACAAGTCTGTAGGGTGAAACACCAGGTCTGACCCCGGGAAATAAGGCTGACCACAGGCGTTGTCATTGGATACGTGAGTCTTTAATGGAAACGAGCTGTTTGGTACCTCACTCACTGTTTGTGCCACCCTGACTTCATGTGAGACGGGCGTATCTGTATGTGCATTTTACACCCTGTATGTTGTTTAGGTGGGTCGAACAGATGTGAAAAGGAGGTTGAGCTCAGACTATATGAAGCTTGTTAACCACCTAAAACCTTTGTGGTGAACTAAAGGAAGTCTCATGTCACGCAAGAGCGAATGTGGATGTCAAGTACTATCCCTTATACAAGTGAATCTGTGTTTAAGTCAAGTAGTCCGGTCGTTCACAGGTCACTGAACTGTTCATTAAAGCTGACTGTGCAGTAGACAAAACACAGAAAGAGACCCAACGGGCTGAGCTGCAGTGTCCTGACGCCCTGCTGAGAGCTGCTTTGCTTGATCGACCGGGCGCAATCACTGTTTTTTGCTGCTGTGATGTCTCTGACTGAAATGAGATCACCTCATTACTCCGGACAGATATGAGAAACCGAGCTGCGTAACAAACTGAATTTCGATTTTTGTGTTGTTTGTAGTCGTATCTCTGAAGGGTGGTATTTTCATTTCATTCTGGTGAATATTATTTGAACTTGTTTAACTCAAACCTGCAAAAAACCCCAATCTTGTAAAAGAAAGAATTAAAAAATGATTTGACAATCTAAATAACTTCTGTCAGGGCAAAAATAAAAAAACAGTGAAAACCTTCATCTTTAATTCTTTATCTTTACAAGATTACCAGATGTAATAGTCTAACATAGGCGTAGTCGTGACGTCCCTACAATTACTCATAACAAGAAGTACTTATCATACGATAGAGAGGTTTTGTTCTCAATCTTTTCTTCTTTTGAAAAACGATCACATGGTTCTTCGTCATCATCATCAAAATTGATTCAACAGACCCCAAGATAACATCTTTTTGTTCCACGCATTACGTTCCGTTGTCAAAATCTGGTGCCTAAATTACCCACAATGCAACAGGAGCACAGACAGTGTGGGCAGAGATTCAGGTTGCAGCATTTCACAGTCGCAGAAGTACATTAGAGAAAACGCTCCCCCTTACCAGACTTATTTATTGTCCAAGACTGTATTTTGTAATAATAATACATTAGCAGCTAAATTTTGATGTATCCCTACTATTTAGAGAATCATCATATGTTAATGAATCAATAAATGATTGTACTACTTGTCCCTTCAGAAAAGGCTTGTGTAAGACAAGATGAAGATTGAAATCTGTAAGTAGAAGTATGATAATATGAAATATGGCCTTCCCATTGAGAGATAATGCAGAAAACTCCCCTGGCGTGACCTTTTCAGAACAGGGATTTGCTCTTTGCTAGCTTTGTGATAGCAATCAAATATGTCTGCTTTAGCGATTTAGATTGTTCAGGGATTTGCCTCGTGCAGTATGACACACGGAGAGTTGGACAGTATGAACGGAATCATTAAAGTAGACCAAGCTGGCAGGTCTTTGCTCCTTAAATTCTCCAGAAGCTTGTCACATTTCCAAGGCAACTAGTGAAGGCTACAGCTAATGGTTAGTTACAGGAGGGCAAAGTGTAAAGATTAAAGACGGTCAAATTTGACCAGTCAAGGAAAATAAGAGTGGATGAAATTACCTTATGGGACTGATTATACGTCTGACATGTTACTCAGCCTATGGCGGTCAGACGACATTTAACAGAGGGAAAAACGACACGACAATTTAGAGGACTGGGGAAAAAGTGCACAGCTTGCTGCTTCAAGGTGCACTTACACTGCGACAAATGTAAATTGAATATCTGCAATATTTTAGTGTGACATCTTGCCCCATCCATCAATGCTGATGACACTTAAATTATATTCTTAACGGTACACAATAACAGAGGGCTCATACATGATTTGCATGAATAAATCAACATCATACAAGACTTGACATTTGAGTCCCTGCACACACTGTAGTGTTTGATTCACACAGTATTGTTCTCTTCCCTGCAGGGCCGCTTTCCCGCAGCCCGTGTGAGCTGCTGCCAGTGGGGACGGGACACCCGGTGCAGGCCACGTCAAAGAGCTTCACTGCCCTGTCAGGCTGTGCAAGCAGAGGCACCACCAGTCTCCCTCAGGAGGTCCACATCATCAACCTGAGAGGACACGCTCCAGAGGGACCAGACAACACCCCGGCAGAAGTGAGTCATCCTGAGTTCTATTCTCTACCACCATAATTCACTCCACAATAAAAACTGTTAAGATTAGACTTCGAGCCATAATAGCCAGCCTCTGCCGCCAGTATGCCAACATGTGTGTGAACGGGTGAATGCAGTCTTGTGTTGTAATGTGGTCGGTAAGACCAGAAAAGCACAATTTAATTACACTCCATTTAGAGCATTGTCAGCCAAGGATTATCACAGGATTAGTTGGTGATTTGGTGAGCTGATGGCTAACACACTTGCAAGCCGGGAACATGCTGATATTTGTAAAGGTGAAAGTTACTTCCTATTTTGTGTACTTTCTTTTCCTGCCCCGTGACACTGTTTATAGTAATTTCATTTCAGGGCTGCATGATGTGTTGTTTCAGAATCGTCATCGTCATGGGTGCATGCACAATGGGTCGTGCAAGATTTACACAAACAAGTCATTTGAGAGTTTTTTGCTGCTTGATACGAAAGGAAAACTCACAAGTTTTCATTTAAAATGACTAATCTACAAGAGAAGTTTGTCCAAAACTTTAGTCCGATTGGGTTCTTAGATGTCTGGGAGTTTGTAGCTTGTGAACAACATGCAGGCTGTGCATGTGTAGCTAACATTCATTGAAACCTTCTTACTAACAGGGCAATACGTACTATTTATTAAGTTTATTATTTAAGTGAACCATTGACTCCTGTCTCATGACTGTATTAAAATTATTCATTACATACATTAAAATAAACCTATTTCCGACCTCAGGACCAGGCTTACCTGACCTTACCATGACTTTCCAGAGGGTGAATAACAAGACAGTGATCAGTTAGTCATTCAAATGGCTGTGCATGTACTTTCCAACCTCTTTTTTTTGAGCAGATCCCTTTGTTGTGCTCATTCAAGCTGTCAGCACATCTCATCTCCAGATACCGTTCCTTAAGTTGATGTGAAACCACTCCCTGTCTTCAGGTGTTGTACAGCATGTCTCATGGCAGGACTTTTCAAAGTTAGCCATAGTTGGAAGATGAATCATGAGCTCATGACCTGTGAAAAAACGCTGTGTCTGGATTTTGAACTGTCCCGAATTCCCACCCCCCTCAGTCACAGCAGTGTGAAAAGCAGCATGTATGGACTTGCCATTGCAGTTTTACTGCTGATATAAGCTCCAACCCTGCCAAGGCTAAACATACAGAAAGGCTGTGTGTATGTGAGCATTTTGCATGAGCCCGAAATCCCTCTGGTTTCAGCGGCTGTGTTTGTTCTGAAGCTACATGCACTTTAATGATAGATGCTTGAGTCTTTTGTTGTAATCTTTCATGTTTACTCCACTCAGTGTAATGTAGAGGATTTAAAGCACAGGACTGATTTGTCTAATTTTGTGTGATTACAATGTTTAACATTATGGAGGGCTGAGCAGTGGATTCAGCACTGACATTGCAACAGACACCTGCACAAAAGACACAAAAAATCCATTGTAATGAAACAAAATAGGCTCAAACTATTGCAATATTCAAAACCTTGTTCCTGCCTGATACTAAACTCAACTTTTCATTCTCTACAAACAGTGTAATCCAGCTGATAAACTCCCCCATCGATATTTATTTAATTACAGTGTGGTCTGCATATACTGGGCCTTAGCAGTAAATAACCAGTAGCAGTAGCAGATATTGAAAATAAATGGACTAATTGGTTTCACATACAAGGAAAAAACAAGTTAAACATTTTTTGACATGGACGTGGGCAACTAACTCTAAAAGGGAAGAAAAAAAATGTTTGCGAAACATATCACATCTGTTATTGGGAAATGTTTTAGTGTGAACAAAGCTTTGGAGCAAAAACAAGAACTGCTTGTGTTTAATTTGAGTTCTGCAGTTTTTATTGCAGAAACAAAAGTATCACAGTGTTATTTACTGATTCTGTCCTATTATTAGATAAAACAACACAGCATGTTTTAATTCTCGTGCATTGCAAAGTGACCATGAGCTCCTCTCATTTGTGCACCAAAAGATTTGTTTTTGATTGTTTAGTGTTTTTTCATTGACCTATTATCACCTAATCTAAAGGTTGTATAGTTTTCCATATATCTACTTCAGGATTTGCTGTTTTTCATTGTGACTTATGACAGTGAATGGGCCAATCTTCGGGTTTTGGACTAGTTGAATTAAAGGAACAATTTGAAGACGTTACTTTGGGTTCTTGGAAATTGTGATGAGTACATTTGGATTAATATACAATGAAAACAATCATTAGATATATCTCTAGTCTATACATTGAAGATTTTTTGACATAAATGACAAAGATCTCTCTGTTATGAAACTTGAAGCTGTAAAAGCTGTCACAACCGACGAGACGAGCTGTTAAATCTTATTTTCACTGGCTCTATGTGACCTTCCTGCTGGTAGCAATGGACCAAATAATGGCTCATGAGCGCTGTCAACTGACGAGGTCTGGCAGGAGAGCAGATTTTTTTGTACATTTTGTCCAAAGTGAATATTTTTACTGTCTTCTACAGAGTTTATTTTCAACGATTTAAATCAGACAGACGAGTACTTCAGTGAATTTAAACAAATTCCAACTCCAGACTTCAACTTTTAATTGTTAGCTTTGGGCTCTATGCTGAATTTATGCGACTAAAAATGGGTATTTATTTGGTATTTGTTCTCTTTATAGACTGTTTTTTCTTTGTAGACTCACAGCATAACTGTTATGAATAGATGGATAGTAGGAGTTTTAGTTTGAGAGTCTGCGAATCCCATCTCTTCACATCACTTTATCCAGCTGTTGGTAACCCGTCACCTCCATGGTCAACTGAGGACTTTTGTGGAGGAGGCAGAAACCCAGCTGTTGGTTCCCCTGCCTACAGCCTTGGCTGGAGAAGGTCACTCCGCTCTGGCTGAGATTAGGTGGCCTCGCTGAAGTTCATTCTGTGAGTGGATGTTTCTGCTCATGATAAGATAAGATCCCTTCTGCCCACTCCCTCTCTGGTTCTTGATTGCATTTCCACCTGGAGTTGTGGGCACAGATCGGCCTGCTCGGACACAAGCAGCCTCTTCCTAAGTGCTTAGCCTTCAACGAGGCTGCTTTAGGGGCACACGGTGCATCAGACTGTAGTCTCATTGACACGATCTGCCCCTGATCTTTCGTGACAGCAGGAGGTGATAATCCCTCAGTGGAAAAAGAATTACAGCTTTAAACGGAGAAGGGATTTAAACATGTTTAACATCCTTGGCCACATTTGGGCAAGGATGCTCTCACCTGTGAATAAGCATGCTCAACGCACTTTATTATTCACCCTTCAGCAACACAAGCATGAAAACTATTCGTCATTATATTTGAAAACAAGGAAAGCATGGAGGTTTATCTTGTCGAGTGGAAGATTGAACATGAACTTCAACAACCTCTTCCTTAAAGGAATATTCCATTGAAAATGAGCGTTTGATTGTCACCATTATGTCAGAAATGTGATTTTAAAAATAATTCACAGCAGTTAAAGTGGATTTTAACAGCATCCCAGTTTTATGGTGAACTAAGACGCCCACATAAACTTCTCAAACTGCTCTTGCAGCATAATCCATTTCTCCTCTGTCCGTCAAGTATGCTTAGTTTGTGCCAATCGCTCATAGTTTTACTAAAATATGGCTATGCATGCATATAGCTGGAGTCATTTACTTACAAGCAATCAAAAGGTGGTCGCTGTCTGAAGTTTCAGGGTTAAGACTTAAGATGTCTTTAATAAGTTTGGCCCAGTTAAATAATAACCTCTTTGGAAAACATCTCAAGGTCTTCAAGGGACTCCCTCTTAAAGGAATAGTTTGACATTGTAAGAAATATGTCTGTTTACTTTTGTTTTCAACAGTTGATAACACTCTTGACAGCATGTGTGTTTAGCACCAACACTCGAAACAGCTCTGTTGAAAGAAAACAGCATCTTTAGTAACAGCGAGGGCTTTCACAGAATAATAATTGACATCATAGAGGATCATAGTAAAACAGAAAAATAGAAGTTGGACTTCAGTACATTTGTTTAAATGATTTTTTACGTTATTTAATATAAAAAAACTGCCTCTCAGAGCGAGTCGTACCCCCAGATTGGTCCTCTCTTCAGTTGTCCTCTACTGGTTGTACTTGAGAACGTTTTGACTAAAATTAATCTTAATTATTGGGTGTAAAAATATTATGAATCTCCACTATTTGACTATTTGATTGCTGTATTGGATTAGTAAATTAGAAGTCTTGAATTCAGACCCTCTTAAAATTCACAAATCAACATATGTTTAATCCATACAAAAATGTTGTAAACATGAGGTATTTGTGTAATGGATCTTATCTAAATCTCAGCAAGAAAACAACCCCTACTCCTTTAAGTTTAGTGTTTTATTCTGTTGGAGGTGTCAGATGTGGGAGCTTGCAAATTGATTTCACTCTCAGTAATTGGTATTTTCCTGTGTTTGCTTTGGCATGTGTATCCTTTGCTTATTTTCAAAGTCAGCGGAGAGGTGGCTGGTCAACTTGTGATTATGTAGAGCTTCTCTTCCTCACCTCTGTTGAAGGGGGAGGATGTGGTGTCTGGGCCACAGAGCAGACTGTATTTGGATGTTTTTCGATGATGGCCTGCAGCACAGGAGGTGCCTGTGGCTGATCCTTGGCTGTCTGGGTTCAGGGCCTGCTGGAGAACATGATGTGCCCAAGTGACTCCTTACTAAGTGTCTGCAAAGTCAAGCCTTGACCGGGTTGGGAATAAATCTGCTGCTGCACACGGTGTGCATGGACTAATGTGGACAAAGAGGATCACATGGTCAATTTCAGACAGTTTTATACACACACAGGCAGACACACATCCTGCAGCTGCGATGTGTGAGGCCTGCTTCACATCTCTTTCACATCCACGTGTGAAAGTCGTGGTTTGCAGTTTGTCCATATTTTCAGTAAAGACGTGAGAGCAATGAATTGTTTCCTGCCTGTGCCAGTGAACCCACTCCGTATGGGTATTAACTAAAGGGTATGAACTGTTATCCGCAGAAAGAAATGCACAGCTGGACCTGACTCAGAATACACACTTTGGCTCCTGGCCAATCTCCACACCAAAGCTGAGTTATTAAGTGCAACAGAACACCTTAGTAGTGACTGTGCATAGTGCTTCATCTGGCATATGCTCACATTTACAGGGCACGCAGTCACCATAGAATAACACAGCAGAATGAGAAAATATGCTAATCATTCATTTAAGCAGCCTAAGGCTAGAAGTATCCACAATAATATTTTGGATCTGGTGATGTAGAAGCCATGTGTTCAAATCTGCTGAGGTAAAAGTAGTACAGCAGTCTGTGCTTTATTTAAAGAGTTAGAATGTTGTAAGAGCGAGGCTAAAATGGAGCTAGTGATGAATAAGTTACATTTTCTTTTATTGTTCTTGATGTATCCCAGATAACCTGATATTTAAAACCACTTGTATGCAATACAGGTGCTGCTGATTTAAAGTAATAAGTAACAACAGCTGTTACCCTCTTGTGTCAACATCAAATAATGAATTTGGTTCAGCTTCGTTTTGCAAGTGTTTCCTCACAGATATCAAATTACTAAAAGCAAGATTGGCTTCCCAGCAACTGTGCTCAAGTACAGCATTTAACTCCCCACTTACTGTCCATAATGCCCACGTGTGAGCAGGTGAATGTGCACATAATGCCCGACAGATACTGGATTTTTGGGTCCATTAATACTTGTGACAAAGGTATGTGGGACAATACTGTGTGACAGTACTGCCACTGCACCTAAGTACAGCCTCACAACCCACTAGCATGGCGGTAGATTTGGTAGACTGTTAATCTGGGCAGAAACTGATTTCAGTGAATTATTCAGAAGAAATTTGTAATTTCCAGAATAGATCATTCATATTATTATATAAAATGATGTGTAACGGCAGACTGGTTTTGTCATCAGTTAAAGAAGATTTTTATTTTTGTAATACTTCACAAGTAAGAGCACAACCTGCCCCAGACATTGCCCACCCAGCATTGTCAGACTACTATGAGGTAGATTGTTGGCTGGCTTTACTTAGCTGCTTTGCCATTTCAAGCTCATGATGTCCTTTTTATCATACTCTGGATTTTTACTCAGCATGTCTTTTAGACAGTGGGCTGTTTGTTTCATGGAGTCATAACTCTCCGGTTCCAAAAAATGACCAGTTCTGAAAACGGCTCGGCTGGACAATAACTCTTAACTTCGATAGTGTTATTCACATTTGTCTGAAATAAAGAGTGATGATTTCTTCAGCTCCCGTGGTCGTAACAGAAGTAACAGAAGCCTCTTCTCTGTTTTATACCCATGGGGGCTTCTGACGGAAAGACAGCCCAGGCTGTGAGGCAGTAGCCGGGAATAGAACTAGTTACTGCTCTGGGTTGGCAACTTGTAGTTAAGACTGAAGTGCCAAATTGGCTGTGTGCGTTGGCGGGTAGTGATTTCCTAAAATTATGGCTGAATAATTTTCTCATTTTTACAATATCCAGTTAGATTGTATAAAAAAGATCTAATCTTCTAGAGCAAGAGAGCAAATGAGAGTTACAGTCAGAGTGAGCTACGCCGCAGACCAGACTTGCTGCTCGAATTTCATCCAAGCTTTAAAGCCCTTGGGATTTGAAGGCAAAATATATTTTCGTCGGTTGACTATTGACCTGAAGGTGTTGGTGTTTTGCCACTTAAGTTCTACCAAAACAATGACCTCATCCTGAAGTGTTCTTTTCAGCTCCCCCTGCTTTGGTTCAACAGTGTAGGTATCAAGTTTGAACATTTTTCCATATGTTCCCCTTGGTCACACACTAAACTGGCCTTTTGCGACCTGCTAACAAGCCACAACTACATGTGTGTTAATGCAGAACTTGGCACTATGCTAGACACCTTGTTCCTCACTTGCTGCGAGCTATAGAGTACGAGCAACTAAAAAAAGAGGACCGTCTGGGCATACAATCGGGTGATAGTGTAGAACATAAACAAAAGGGGCCGGCGGTATCTTGAAACGCCCATCTTTCTCTAATCAGCTTTACCGAAGGCAAACATCAAACACAGCCACTGGCTCTGAATCAGGGTGAGGCAGAGCAGATGATGTTTTATCAGCTGGAATTCGCAGATATCTTCGGCTGTGTGAGTGACTGGCTGGAGGAGCTCACCAGGCACAAGCATCTGGCGAGAACGCAGTGTCAGATATGAGTGGAGATCACACACTGCACACACAAAGCCAGCAAGGTTTTATTTTAAACCTGCTTTTAGGCTTTTGTTTGGCCTTACACTGTTATTGAACGCCTTCAAGCTTTTGCTCACTAGGAAAAATTCTTCCCTCCAGATTTTATGATAATAGCGTCCATGTTGAATTGAACTGAACATCTATCAAATGTGATGGGTTGGAGAGATGGAGGATTGGACAATGGTTTGACGCTTTGACAACATGCTATGTGTGAGACCCACCACCACTGTGTTACGCAAGCAGCTAGCAGCAGGTAGCAGCTAAGTCAAAGTAAAGCAGCAGCTCAAAACATCTGCGAATTTGGGAAACAATGAGGTCTGGGAGCTCCTTGCGCCCTATAAACAAAGGACAAAATCGACTGCCATATAAGAAGGATGGTAAATAATTGTTATTGCAGTGTTATGCCATTGTTTAGGAAGCATATTTAAAAGTCACAATAGATTCCAAGCTGTACACAACACAACCGTCCCGCCTCTTTTGCTTATAGAATGGTGGCTTGCTATCTAAGATCACCCACTGGGTTGTTTGGTTCAGCCTAACAAAAATAAAAACAATGTAAAGAAGGGTCTTTCATGTGGCAGTATAGCACAATGTATGTAGTCTGTAATCAGAGTATCAAAAGAAGCACCCAAATCACAAATTAGATTAATTAGTTGGCTAACACCATCAGACTCCAGCTGATAAACTGCCTGTGTGGCTGTTGTGATTGAGGTATTATTACAAACTTTTATTAATGCCTGCCTGCACAGATATCAGTGGTGAAAATACAATATCAACATCATCAGTTGTAGAACAACAGGAGAAACTACCACTGCAGAAAAATGAATTTACATTTGAGTAAGACTTTATCTAATCAGAGTGTAATCATGCTCCTTCCTCCTGACCCGGTCCCTCCACCTCCATGCTGTATTATTTTCTCCAACATGTCCTGCCATTCTGCCATATCACTGAAAGATTGCTATCCAGAGGTCCCGCCTCACTTTGACGTCTTTTCAGGCTGTTCAGGCCTCTTGCAGCTCGGTGCAGAGCCGAGTGCAGACTGATTACCATCGCAGTTCAGGGAAAAGGCTCCAGGTAGCATCTCCATCGCACTCAAATATGTGGGTGGCAGTGATAAGAGCGGTCAACAGGTTTTGGTCCGCCTCCCCTCCATCATTTAGCTCCTTTGCCCTGGCGTTCCTCTGTACACCCTCAGTGATCCAGAAAGAACCAAGATCCAGACAGACAAGACACACGCACATACACACACATCAGATAACGGCGTATGATTGGTCCCAGGCAGTGTGCCTTTCTTCTCTTGAAGCCATGACTTTTCAGTTCCTAGCCAGGCTTTGTTTGTTTTCAGCTCTTACAATGTTCCAGGCTCCTCGGATATTGATCTATTTTAACCCTCACTGATTCCAATTTAAAACATGCCAGCGAGTCATTGTTATTCAGAATGTCTCTGCCTCATGTCATTGACTGTGATTGTTATTTCCTGGGAGGGAGAGTGTGTTTCTAGATAAGTCTTACTTTTTGCCTAATTAAAGGATGTTTGGGGTTTTCTCTGAATCAGCAGGGATCACCGGGCTCTTAATTAGCTCTGTCAATAAAGGAAACTGCAAGGACACTGAGCCTCCCTGATACTGAGCTCTGACTGCAGGGTGTCAGTGTTTGTCTATGAAAGTATCACTTCCCAGTGTTCATGCAGAGTGTTTTGTGCAACACTTTTGAAACTTAGTATGATTTAATTGTCTTTAAAGGTCATGAAATTGCAACCACATGCTCGAGACAGGACAAACAAACCAGCCTTTACAATTACACTGTCAGAGACATCGGCATGTTCTAAATCTAACCTTGTGGCTTTGTTGTACTATAAAGGATTGTATATGATTATTGTCATTTGGGTTTTTGTTCCAGCTGGCACTGTGTTTGTTGTTGAAGTTGATTTAGAGCCTAAAGTTGAAGCTCTATTGTTTTCTTTTCAGCATTTCCATTGTTTACACATGCTACTAACACTAATGGTATGCTCTGTGACGGGCTTTGCTTATTCTGCTACAGCTGTCGTCCCTTGTGTGGAGTGTAGTTTCAGTAACACGATAGGTCTCCATCCCTGGTTGCTGGCAAATGTGCCCTATAACTGTAATGGACCCTGGACTTCCAAATCCCTTTGCCAGCCTCCTGATAATCAATCAGATGTGGCCTCCTGTCCCCGACGGACCCTCTCCGCAGGGTCCGATAAAGGTAGCAGCACCAGGGACAACTCAGCGCCACCTGATCCCTGCAAACACCATTAGAGGCACTGGTGTTTCTGCACCTCTTCTCTCGACACCCTGGCTGTGTAACAGGGTCTGTTGCTATGCGCACCAGTCTTACCAAACTTTATGACGGCAACTCTGTGGGCAGAGATGCACACCAGCTGCTGTTGAATCCTCATCATCGCTGAGATGTCGCAACCCAGCTCTGTCAGATACAGCTCGGTATTATCTCTGTTTACCTGCTAAACCTTTTTAAACAGCAGATAGTTACCACAGTTTTCTCTTCTTCACCGTCAGCGCCGCTTGGCACTTCCTCTCCTTAGCGCTCTGTTTGTGTTTATGTGTTCAGGTGACTCACGTCTTCTGGAAATGTTTCTGTCTGGGTTTAATTTCCTCGTCTTTTACAACTCTCTCCCTCACTCTCATTCTTCATCTGTCTGCCTCTTCCATCTCTCAAAGCCAGGGCCCCAAAGCCAAGCCAGGTATGATTATATCTTGGTTGTTGTTATTCTCAGAGGAGCAATGCACACGCTTTTTCCAGAGTCTGGACGGAGGAAGACGCAAATATGCAAAAAAAAAAAAAAAAAGA
>CAEMYA010000186.1:4870909-4900571 GCA_903131615.1 Diplodus sargus | reverse complement strand
CCCCCCCCCATTTAGGTGTTAAGTATTCCGTGTGTGAGTGACAGCACTGAGCCGCTGGCAGTGCAAGCTGTTGGTATCTTATCCACCAGCCTGACTGAACTGGCTGTAACACAGAGGAGTCCCAGACTCTGCTCCTCTTCTCAGGTTTTCTCCACAGTGACACCTCCTTAACATGCCACACAACACAAACACCACCAGCCGACTGTTCAATGTTAAGATTCACTCCTTTCTTCAATAATAGATTACAGCTGACCGTTCACTAAGACCTGCCACCTTGAATTACTGTCACTGTGCTTGTCAAGCTTCCCGCTCTTGTGTGGCACATATGTTTACAGTTATGATAGTGACATATTTACCACTCGAAGCTCAAAGTATGTTTTCAAACTATAGGTCCTTGTTTTCCGTCAGAGACCGTCGTTACTGACACATTTATTAGCTGTAGCTAGCTAATTAATTAAGCTAGCATTAGCCACAGTTGTTTAAAAGAGCAATCTCAACCCTTTAATGTTTCAAGCATTGACTCTATAAAATATAGATAAAGCTTTTAGGTTTGAGAAATGAGGCCAATTCGGAAGCACCTTAAACCTGCATTCTTTCTAATGGCCTGCAGGGGCAAACTCCACTGGTTTCAAAAACAGCTCCCATTGTATGTAAGCTTATGGAAAAATGACTCCATTTTTCATTTAATTTATTAACTCAGTAACATTTTTCCTAATAAGTTTATTGTCTCAGTCTCTAGTTTAAAGTCTTCTTCAATATAGCATGATGTTATTTTGGTAAAATATGGCCCCATTTGGAGTTAGAATGGACAATAAAACAGGGTATGCTTTCGGGCGTGGCTACCTTGTGATTGACATTGCTACCACAGTGACCATCCATCAGTACAGAGGAGAAGCAATGCATCTCTTACAGTTTCAAGCTGCCTTGTAAAAGAGTCTTTGATGACTTACATGACATCGTGCTTAAAAAACTGTGGCTAAAGAACGGGCTATGTACAAGATAAGGGCAAGTTAGCACAGAAACAACATGTTTGTATTGCAATGTAGAGCTAGTTAGTCAAAGTATTATCAGGAGTAAAACATAACCTTGTACTTACCTTAACTACTTAGTAACTACTTTAATGTTTTCTCGTTTTACATGAGAGAGAAGGCCATCGGGATGACGACCAACCTACGTGTTTCGCAAATGTAGTTTGGGTTGGCTGCGGTTGCTGCAGTGTAAACTTAGCTAAATCCAATAAGGAGCAGGAGGGAGCCGCTAACGTCTCTAAACTCTGATCACATCCTGGAACGGCTTTGCCTTGTCAGGTTTACATGTAACAATCAAAGACTGCGTGAGAGCCAATAAACACAGTGTTTAATCCATTCCTTACACTTTTACTACACTAATATTGAACAATGACTTAGGTGAGGGGTTAAGTGAACAGTCAATAAAATTAAACACTCGCATCAGGCCACACAAGGACATATGTTCCCCGACCACAGATGCAGAAAGCTCAGTGTCACCGTGCCAGTTCTCACACTTTTTGATCCGTGCCTCTCAGGTGGAGAAGTTGCTGTGCCGAGAGCTTACACTCACAGAGTAAAAAAAAAACTGGTCTTGAGCTTAACACTTAAGAACAGAAACACTCTGCCAGACCTCCCTCACTCTGCCTTTCCATTGGAGAGGCTGTTTCCTGGGACTAATTGGACTCTGAATCCATCCTGCCAGTCCTTGTTTCCTGGTCTCTTCCAGCGCTCTGGGCTCCGTGGACACAGATGGGCTGCCTGGAAAAGCTTCAGAGACACTGAGCACACTGTTGCTGTTGGCCACTGGACGCTGGCCTTCTTTTTAAAATGCCAGAATCCAGACTTTTATTGTAGAACATGCTCTCTGCAGTGCTCCATGTCAGTCAGCAACAGGCAGGAATCATGAGTCTTAAATGACATGTAATGTGAACGTTGAAATCGGCCCAAATGTTATTTTACCAAGGGACACTAGCATACCAAGTGAGACACATGTGGGGAGTGTACCGTGTTGACTTTGTGGCCAAATGTATATATTTCTTTTTGAGGTTCAGGGGAGGAGGGCCGTGTTGCATCTCGGCTTGAAAGGCTTCATCTGGATCACATGTTTTATGACTTGATGGAACAACACTGTAGTTTTGCTGTTGGCTCGTGTTACCTATTGTTTGTTTGCCAAGCTTCGCCTTTCACTCCTGTATTTCTTTCATTAGTTGAAGGCTTGTAGTATGAGTTCTTTTGCTGAGCGCTCTCCTCGGTGTATCTGTTAATGGAAACCATGGGTAGCCACTATTGGTTTTTATACGGAGACAGGAATGGGAGAGAAATGCTCCAGAGTGGCGCTGAGACATATGGTATTGTTTTCTCCACAACACAGCCTGCCAGTTCACAGGAACACGTGCACATTCGCAGCGAGCGGCTTCACATATCCCATCAAGAAAGCCTCGACCTAATCAGCCACAAAAGCATTTATCACTTCATATCACCAGAGACTCATTGCACGCTCATATTATCTATCATCCCTCCCCGCATTTGCCATCATCCTCATCTGTTTGCAACACCTCTTAATTTCCAAACAGCCTTTTGCCATCTCCCAGGCTCAGGGTGTTGCTCAGTGCGAGGATTACAGCTCTATGATAATTGATCTCAAACATTTGGCAGGCCTGTTCCTTTTTATTGCACACATGGCTGTAATATGTTGATGCTTATAGGCAGAAAAGGGCCGGAAACATACTGTTAGATGTTTTGGATCATGCCGATGCTGGCAGATGTGCTTTTATCGCAAAAAGACAATGAAGAGTTGTGCTGTCTTACAGTTGAAAAGTGCATTACAGTAAGGCTTTAAACATATATAATACTGAACTGACTGATTTTCATATTACTGAAGACAGCTGTTGAGAACACTATGTGAGTTGTAAGTAACATGCCTGCCTGCAAATACCATTACAAACACAAGTACACAAGTTTCTACCATTATGTACATGAAAGCAGGAGTTTCAGTCCCCATGGTATGTAGCTAACTTCTCCTACATTCTTTGTTTGCACTCAACTGCCAAGTCTGAGGAATTCCTCTAAAGTCGAGGTAATCTCCTGTGTTCATGTATTTCAGCTTCAGTACACATTACAAGGCCTTCACAGCTAACCAAATCTAACTTCAGGGCAGTTTTTGGCAGTCACAGATACAGATTGCTTTATAAGAGATGAGCTCTATTTTCATTTATTGTGAGGTTATGCTTTACTTGGCAGTAGGCTACCACTTGCAGTTCATAGGAACTGGATAGACACCAGACCTTTGCTGCAAACACTGGACTATCATAACTCCAACATGAATCCCTTTTCTAGAATTTTCTGATGCAAGAAGGTGTATATAAGTATTGAAGGTATCCATCTTTGTGCCAGCAGTGCTAAAAAGTTTGCAGGAATTTTTTTTTATTGTTTAATTTTTCAGTGACAGCGCACAATTAGAAGTAATTGCACCAGAGTTAGGGAGCAGCTAATTTGCGTCTGTTGCCAGGATTTTGGAGAGGTGTGAGCGTGAGCCTGGAGTCTCTTCTGTGCAGGGAACATGATCCACTGAAAACATGGAGGGTGTTTCTGCCTCCACAATCTGCACACAGTGCATTTTTTTTCACTTGTATCATTTATTATCTAATGCCATTGTGCATAGCGACAGTATCCTGCACTCTGAGCTCGTGCCTTCACTGACCACAAGCAGCTCTGAACCTATATTTTGTCATGGGTCAAGTAGCTATATATATATATATATATATATATATATGCATATTAATGGGTTGAGGTCCTGAATTTAAATAGAGATTATTGCAGAAAACAAATTGGTTCATGGTGAGAGATGGATACAGGTTTGCAAACTGGACCTGTTATGGACAGTGCCCCGTAGATCCAAAACACAACCTCACATTTGTGAAGTATTTGTGTGTAAATATTTCCAATAGCTTGTTTTATTTGTTTGTCTGATTGAAGTTTTTCACAAATATGAGTATCCTTCCATGTGCGTTACTCGAATCACAAATATTTATAAACAGGAGAGCAAGTTAAAAATGCAAAATGGAAATTCGCTATAATAATTCTCTTGATGTGACAGGGAACAAAATATTTGGACTCTCCAGTTTCTTTTGCTTATGATGAAAATATGAAGACCTTGTGTGAGGACAGCTGTGACGATTTTGCCCGACAGACTTTGAATCCTTGATTAAACGCTTGTCTGATGTTCAGACGAATGCAAAACATTATTTACCTTTAGATCGTGACCCATCCTGTCACCGTTTTAAATATTCAAATATTTAATAAAGTTACCGTGCCTGTGTCATCACTTAGTAAATAACATCTCTCTCAAATCAGTGACTGTAAACGAAGAACACATCATTCCTGTTGCTGTGTGATGTAGAAGAGGGTTAATTTAACTGCATGGAAAATAAATGATATGCTACAAGCTTTGTTGGGCAGCTCATCAAGTGTAGGATTCACCAATATTAGCGTCCTATGGAACTCATGACGATGGTAATGTTTCTAAAATCCCCCTCAATCACATCACATGTTAGAATTGCATTATGATGTGCTTATCAGTCTGCAATTCATACGTGCATTGTTGCACCTCTTTAAGTGTGTTGCACAACAAAATATAAAAAACTCATATAGACCAAACTCGACATGAATAAAAGGTGCCGCCAAAATTGCCCTCGCCTGCATTTGCTGGGCAGGTTTTAATGCAAATGCAATTTCATGCAGAAATGAGCATCAAAAGTGTGCTGCGCCGACTATTCAGTATAAACACCGCCTCGGCTATGCCTCTCTTCCCACTTTGGTTCAAACACACTCATTTTATGCCAGGAAATTAACAAACAGGCACGAATGCAAAAGGATGGATTTGCACGGCAGGAAAATTGCACAAAAACAGCATTTTCTCTCGCCCTGGCTTTGCGCCTGCAGGAAAATAGAGCTCTTTTTTTGGTCTGTCAACTGGGCATGCAACAGGGGAGACAGAGAGTGAGGGAGGGAGAGTTTGTTAAAGCCCAGAGTGGGTCCCTCACTTCCCTGTTTCAAATTCCTGAGGTTTTCAGCGCTCTGGAAGGCCTGGAGCTAATTTGGCTTTCAGGCTTTCCCCTCTAATTCTTTGCGACTAATTACAGTCGTATTCCCGCAATTAAACTGATAAACTCTGCTGAGCTTGGCAGGGTTGGCGAAGAAACCCCAGCCCCTCCTCTCTGGCTCAGGGAACCACCTCTTCGCCATCTTTTTCTTTTTGTTACTTCTTGTCGTAGTAAACACACTAAAAATAAAATCAACCTGAATTCTTCGACAGTGTCTGTCTCTTAGGTTCCAGTATTTACTGCCTCTGGTGACAATGCCAGGAACACCAAGAGGAGCGTCCAGAGGTCAGACAGATGTTGTGCATGAGGGGATTGGAATAGTTATGTCTGAAAAACCTAAACACCCCGAAGGGACATGATTCTATTATCATTAAAGTATGATTGCAATTTAGGGACAACTTCATAACATCATCACGAAGAGGTGGTCTTACGTATTCCTCTTGGATTCAGATGGATTGACTGTTTTAATTGGGTCTGCCAGCACCGTCTGCGCTCATGCATACAGATAGGATACCTAGGGAGGAAGAAAAACAAGCACGGAAATAAAATGAGGTAGGCTGTCTAGACCGTGTGCTCTGACTCTTTTGGTTGTTGGGTACGTTTTTCAGCACATGTGAATGTTTATCTCCTCTGAAATGAAGCATATGGGCCGAGCTCCATTAAGTGCCAAAGGGGTGGTCCCTCCTCAATACAGCCAGGCCAGTTCCCTGTCAAACACCAATCAGCACTTCTTTGCCCTCCATTTATTTAAGACTTCTCCCTCATTTTTGTGTTTTTTTGACAGCTGGGATCAGCATAGCAACCACCGGCTTGTATCACTTTAGTATTTTTGGGATGTATGATGTGCAAAAATATATTTTCCAGGTATAAAATGTACTGACTATATTAAAAAATGTTTTATTTATTACTAGCAGTTCAGTACTGCCATGTGCGTTTAACATTGGTGTATGTTTTTAACTAGATTTTATCTCTGACATGTGTCGCTCTGTCTGTGTCCTCTCTCGTTGTGGCTGTTTTCGAAGCAGACCTACACATTTGCGATGACGCACTACAACGCAGTCCACTGTTTAAACACTGGAAACCAGATACCCTATTGTGTAGAAGAACATGTGTAAAAATATGCTGAGCATATTTGTAGGGGCTTTGAAATAACGGTTGGGATGGAGTGTGAAGGATGGGCTTCACCAGTGTTTGGAAAAGCAGGTTTAATTTTGGAAAGGCTGAGCTCTTTTTTCAGTCCGCCTGCAGGTTCTTCATTTCATAATCTTACAGGGATGAGTGTCCTTCCGTCAGCGTATATGTGTGTATCCTACTGTTGTAAACTCTTAAAGGTTATACTGTTAAGTGAAATGCTAAATATTGGATAAATAATTGTTTTTTTGTCCTCTAATGCTCCTGTCTTTTCCTCCCTCCAGGTATCTGAAGGCTCAGAGGTCCACTTTCAGCCAGGAAACTTCTCCCTCTTCTGCCAGATCCAGAAGGACAACCTTCCCCATGGCAATGAGCACCTCCTCAACTGGGCCCAGAAGAAGTACAGGGCCGTCACCTCCTTCTCTGAGCTCAGGATGACTCAAGACATCTACATCAAAGTAGGAGAAGGTGTGTACCAGATTCCCCAAATTCCCAACATAGCTCTTGGCCCCAAGGCAGGCCTCCCTGTCCCACCTTTAGCTCCCATAACTTAACTTAGCTTTTGTGTTTGAGCTATTGCTACAGTTTTACATGCACTACTCTGAAAAAAGTATATCTTTCCCTGCATAGGCATCTCACCCTTTTATAGTATTTGACAGGCTACCTGTGGTAGTTCTGAGCTGTTGCTCCTCAAGAACTGTTGGACTCCGGAAAAATAAAGAAAGTGCACAGACTTCAGGAAGCATTCGTGTATTTTGGCTAGAGGCTTATTTTAGAGGTTAAACAGTGACTTTAATAATCATTTAATCCACTGGCAAGAAGTTAATGGGCAACTATTTTGAGAATTAGTCAATCATTAAATTACATTTATACATTTCCTGAAATCCAAATTCTCCAATGGTCGGATTTGCTCCTTTTTCTTTTCGGGAAACATGTGATGCAAGTCCAAGTCATTTTTTTCTCAGACAAGCCAAGTCACAGTTTGTGTAAGTTCAAGCCAATGTTGCGTCACTTTTTCGTCCTCAAGATGTCACCTTCAGTATCTTCACAAAAGACGAGGCATTAATATCTGTTTAATTATAATTTTGGCCAATTTATCTCACCTGTTTGTTTGTTTGTGCCTGTTTGCAGAATTACTTAGTTGTGACCAGATTCGGGCCTAAAGCTTTATATGCATGCAGATTTCTCATCCGTGTACAATGAAGATGGTGACTAGCAGGGTTGTCTTCTCTATTCTCAGACCAGAACGTTTTTTATTTTATATGAAGTATTTTAACTGCAAACATAAATTGAATGCAGACAGTTCATTCTAGTCATCATGTCTCAAGTCAAGTCAGGAGTCTTTAATTTTCAAGTCCAAGTTGAAATGCAAGTCAGGTTGCAAATCATTAAAACAGTGAGTCCAAAAACAAGCCACCTCAAGATTAAGATATTTTTATGATATCTTAATAAACCAAATGAATAATTGATTGGCAGATGATAAATAATGAAAGTGTTTCTCGACATATTTTGCTGTATGGTAACTATTTACTGTGCATGTGTAGATTTCTTTGGGTCAATGAGGTCTAAAACATTTTATCAAAACCCACCAACTTTTCAAATATTTGAAATCCTGCAATCTTAACATAAACGTGCTGTCTAACGTCCTTGTTTGAAAGTGCTGTGAGTATTGAGACCATTTAAATGTAGTTTTCCATGTGTGATCAAGGGTAAGAGTGAGACATTGAAGTCATAGAAACAAAAATTTGAAGCCAGGATAGGTTTTCTACCAAAGATTATAAAATAAAACTTGGTATTTCAGGCTCTGGAAAGGTTGAATTTAGATTTAAACAGGTTGGCAGATTGTCACTGACAGCATTTTGTCCCTGGATACAAGTCTAGAAAATGTCTATCATTCGTATCCTTTGCTCAAAAGTTTTACTATTTTCTACTCATATGATAAGGCTACAGTAAAAATGGCTAAAAAAAGGTACACAGTGTGGTGAAAGTCGTATACTGACCAAATGTGAAGTGGAAAAAGCGGAGGCAAGCAGGAGATCGACTGTAGCTGTTACATTTCTTCAATAGGTGAGTAAGGTGGGAGTATGTACAGTGAAGAAGCACCGGGGAGTCTCAGGGGAGGCTGTGATTGATCTTCACACACGATTGAGCAGCGGACTTTTCCATTCTCAGCTCTCTACTGGCCACTGCACACAGCGAGCAGGCGGCACGTCCGACTTCACAATGCATCAGCTCTCAGACAGGACATCTTGTTTTTAATGAGCATCTTTCACTACACGGACATAAAACAAATCTCATGTCTGGAGAGGAATAATGTCTCCACTACTGCCGGTGATAAGTTCTCTCTCTGTGTTGTTAACTACTGCGGAGGACAGAGTGGTTACTCAGCCTTCAAGCGTTTGGCTTGTGTCATTAGGGGGCTGTGGTCTGGCACGAGCCCAGAGTGCCATGATGTTTACGCGGAGCTGTGGATTTCCACTCCTTCACATCATTAGTGGTGTTTCATGAAGATGGACAGATTCTCCCTTTGCTTCCTAACCAGGCCCGCACCAGTGCCACAGGGGTTCCGGAGAGGAAGGTGCCAACCTTCAGTTTACACTTTGTCCGAGGCTCTGTTTGCCAAATAAGGAAGCAGCTGTCTTGTGTTTTCTCTGGGCACTGAGAAGGGGGCCTAGCTTTTTTTATTTCTGAAGGTGCTTTCTTAGCAGTTAACGAAATTTATGAAGAATCACAGAAGCGGAGGAAAAAACACTCCAAGGTTTGATTAAATGTGTTTATGAATATTATTGTCCTGTTATTGTGGAGAGATTCTGGTAAAGACGCTTGCTTAGTTTTCCCACAAGAAAATAAATCTCCCTGTTGATAAGAAGACAGCGCATGCCAATCGCAGCATGCCCAACCTCATCCAGCACAGGTCTGGACCTAGCTTGTGCTGAGTCAATGGGAATACCAGCTGCAGGGATGTGTAGAGAAGTGAGCAGAAAAACAGCTCTTCAGCAAACATCCACCCTACTGAAGTCTCTGTGAGCAGGGGCGTGCTGTTCTGTAGCTGGCCTCTAGCTCTGACCTCCCTGTGGTCGATGGGTAATAAAAAGCAGTTTTTTCTCCTTCGGGGAATCGAAATAGCCTCGCAGAACCCCTCCGAAGAGTAACATAAACTTCTCTCCACGTTCAGATCCTGTGTTTTCTGACACCTGCAAGATTGATACCAAGTTCCTGTCTCTGAACTACCTGGGCGGCTATGTGGAGCCACAGGCATCAAAGGGCTGCGTCCTGTCTGGCCCCGACAAAGACCGAGAAGTCCACATCATCGAGCTGCAAGCCCCCAACTCCAGCAGGTGAGCAGCCAAAGCCAAAAAACATGTTGTCAGAGTTTATTTTTGAGGTCAAGATGCTCACACTAATCTCTATGGAGTTTGTTTTGGATGGAAACTAACACGAAGGCTGGGAGGAAGAGGGGGGGTACTGTTCACTTAGTGGTGTTCTTTTGAGAGAGATATTTCAAAACTGGGCCTCAAAGTTCAGGTTTCCAGATAATCTCCTCACTCCCTCAGAGGAGTGATTATTGTACACCCAGAAGACCGCAGATCTGGGAACGTGTTGGTATCTGTGCTGTATCTCACTCTGTTGCTATCTGGTCTGTAGTGCATATGTCTGCCTTTTTTCTGGGAATACGTCCAGCTTTTTAATTAGTTGGCCAGACACATGGGGCACGACAGCACAATGCCGACCAAACCAGTCCAAAATTCTTTTTTTCCCTCTCCTTTTCTGCAGCGCTTTCCAGGTGGATGTCATAGTGGAACTACGGCCTCTGGAGGACGACGGCCTGCTGCACCGTGACGTCGTCTTGGTGCTGAAGTGCGCCAAGTCTGTCAACTGGGTCATCAAGGCCCACAGCGTGATCGGCAAGCTGGATGTTGTGGTAAGCAAGCTGCGTGACAACTGGTAAAAGCTTCTCTTCCAGGAACATCTTCTTTTTTTTTCCCATCACAGACTTCACCCCCCTGAGATGTTATATAGTCTTATCACACGTGGCAGAGCCTCACAAGTCATGTCACAGACAAGTGAAATGTCATCACTTTGCACTGCTGACCAAAGATGTTGTCACACCAGAATGTGTGTTGAATTGGCGCCTGCTCCCCTGCTGCAGGACAGGGTGGGAATTACAGGTTAGGAGGAACTGTGAGATTTCATCGCGGCAGCTCCAGGGACTGTCATCGCAGTCAGAGAGCCAGGGGCGGCAGTTGAGGGGGCGTCACATACTTTCAGAGGCAAAGCTACTAAGCTGCTTCCCATCAGTCATAATGTGAATTATGAGCAGCGTTTGTTCAGGCACTTTGTTAAGCTGGAAGCTGTTAGAACCTCCTCAGCACACACCATATACAAACACTGGCTAATTACTGCAATATATCAGAGTTTCCTTTACTTGGAAATGTGGTTTTATACTTATCAACCCTGAGCGAGAATTTACAGTTTCGATATTAAATCTTCATTAGTGTTACTTAAGTCTGTCAGGATCCTGAGGAAATACAAGAATATGACACCTACAGAGGAATAGTTGAACTATAGATCATCTTGATGGAGAGTTGGCGGTCATCCAACCGCCGAAACTGCTTCAGAGATGGAAATTTAAACCCCATTATGGAACATATGCTCCCAAAAATATTTAATTTGCACATCTGTACCTCCGATACATCTGCTGTTGTCTCGTGTGCCCCTCTCTGCTGGTAGCTCTGTACTGGTTTCAGTGGAGGTGTGCCCGGGGGTCTGTGTTTCCTCACTGTGTAATGCTGATACCCCTGCAGGGCTGCTGCAGCCATGACAATGCAGTTTTGCCAGGCGCGGTGTGTTTGTACAGCTGCCCGGTCAGTGCTGTGCAGTAAGTCAGTCAGGTTGTGAGAGTGTAATGCCAAGTCACAGCCTGCGATACGTACAGGACAGCTCAAATGAACCTGTAATACCCACCTCGCACAGCAATAGAGCAGTTTAGGTGAGGAATGTAGATCATTTTCAGATATGCTTGATTGAATATCCTGACTGAAATAACTCGCCATATTGTAAACATATCAGATTTTGCCCTCAGATGATGAATCCTATTGATGTAAGCGGTCCCCTGAACTGACCTCCTATTGAACCCAAAGGAGGTTGTTGTTGTTTTTTGTTTTTTATTACAACTATCAGATGGATTGCAATTAAATCTGGCACAATTTTAATCTATTCACTACTTTCGCACATGAATAAATACCTTAAAATCAGGACATTCCAGTAACATCAGCTCTACTTTGTTCTACTGCTACAAGCTAACGCTAACATACTACCATGATAAACTTAGATGGTGAACACGGTAAAAAATAACACCAGCTTAACATCAAACAGTTATTTCTGAATGTGTTAGCCTGCTGACACTATCATTCCTATCAAAGCACTACTATACTTACTAATTAGTACATTAGGGCTTCTATAAATTCTGTTAAAGGATAAGTTCACCCAAAAGTGGAATTTCAGTCAGTGTACTACTAACCACTATTCCGATGAAACGTCAGGTTGAGTTTCATAATCCACAAAACATCTGTGGACCTTCACAGCAGAACAGCATTGCAGCATTCTCCTAAACAACTGACAACAAAAAAGCGGTAACCTTGTTAGCTTAGCAGCGACAGTGAAGATTTTAACTCAAAATAGTGTAAATAACGTCTTTTCAAATCAAGTTGGGATCTCCAGGCTTAAGGAAACATGCTGGATAAGTTATATGGAATCGTTTTTGAAATGCATAGTCAGTGTGTCCAAGTGGTTACTTTTGAGTTGTACTACTTTCGAAATAAAAATAAATATTTAGAAGTTGGTTTGAAACTGGAACCTGTTAGAAACAAAACTTACAAGTGCTGCTACACATTATTGTCAGTGTTGTACCGCAGGAGGATGTTCCATCTAAATACAAAGCCATTTACTTTGTTCCCACGTAGCTGACACTTTTACTTTTATTTGACAGCAGCGGTACACGGGATGCTTTGCTTATGCAACCAGTGTTTGGGAGATTGTCAGCTCTGTATGTGATATGATAGCCTCGTAAAATTTCACTCTCGCTCCTGTCAGAAAGTGGGTTTTCCTCGGGGTTGCTCAAGAGACTTGACTGTGTGGGAACTTGGCTGCGAGATCATTCCTCCTTTACACAGGGAGGGTACAAAGCAGGGCAGGACATGAGTTTTAGGCGCAAACGAACATGTTGGTTTCTCAGCTTTAACGGTGACACGCCCATTACCTCACACTCATGCACATGATTCACACTTGACACCGAGTAAGAGCAGGACTGTACTTGAAGTTGACTCATGTAATACTTGAACAGTTAATCATGTCATTTGTTTCAGAAGAACATGAAAGCAGCTTCTTTGAAAAATCTATGTATCTTTTAGAAATTATATATTTTTTTTGCTTTTGATATAAGAAAATAACACTTCTGCTTTCTTCTCCACAGGCCTCTGATACCGTGAGTGTTAGTTCAAATACAGAGAGACTGGTGCAAGTGTCCAAATCCCCCAAGCAGCACTTGCCATCGGGGTCACAATCTTTGATCAAGTGGGCCGGGGAGCATGGCTTCAGTCCAGTCACCTCTTACACCGGCACTCCTGTGGCCAACCACTTCAATATCCGACTTAGAGAGCCAGGTAAACTGAAGAGACATCCTCTCCACTCTCCACTCAGACTGAATTATAGTGTGGCAGAAAGAAAAATAGTGTTTTCATAGACAGTATATGCACAAGACTTGCATTTAAGCAGCTGTTGCAATTGTTTTCATGACTAATATTGCACATTTCACTGGCCTCATAGCGTAATTAGCGTGGAATTGTTAAATGGTTTTATAGTCATAGCCCCGTGTAAGTTCCCTGCCTGTAAAATCAGCCTCATGAGCTTCTACCCATGTGTGACTTCCAGATGTGGTGGATCCTCCGGAGAGCATGTTTCCTCCAGAGCTGTCCATCCTGCGTAACTCCAGTCCTCATCCAGGAGTGGGAACGGCGTCACGACGCTCCAGTCTGCCCTTTTCCTTCCCTCAGCCGCTGCCTCTGCCCTCCGCCCTCGACGAGCAGCCCTGGGAGCACGAGGAGAGTCAGGCCGCTCTGAATGTCGACCTCAGCGTGCAGTGTGAGGACAAGAGGATGGTGGTCAGCATCGAGAAAGAGAGCCTGCAAGTGAGTGGACAGCTATCAGATCATATGTAAAGCAACAGAGTGCTACATCACATAAGCAGTTTAGGACTGTTTCTCTGTAATGATAGACAGACGGAGCATATTTTTTTCTCATATTCGATGATTGATCATAATTTACCCTCAAGACTGAACAGGAAAAAACTCAACAATCAAGTCATTTGTTTCCATCCAGACTAAATCCACCGTCATAAATAATTTTAGATGGGATTCAAGTTGCACATCTGAAAACTGTTTCACGGTCTGATCGTTCGTATTTGCTTTGGGGTACTGAGTTGTTTACGTCTCTGCTCTCGTGACAAAGACTTGATGTGACAAATTGTGACAAGAAGAAAGGAAAAACAACAAACATGGAGGACAGCCAGAGAAAATACCAGCGTCTGGACCAATTAGGGGGGCTGAATGAACGTTTTCTGCACTACGATTAAAAAATGGCAGCATAAACCTCCATGTTGCTGGGTTGTTGAAAAACTGAAAAGCATCCACAGTGTGCATGCATTTATGTTATACAAATATACTATACAGTGGTCAGTGTGGTAGTGATAAACACAAATGTAAAGCTCACTTGCTGATTAACATGTGAGCCTTCATCTTTCACGATACGAGCTAAATATAAACATAACCTCATCAAAGTTTGAGTTCGACAGAAGAAACTCTGTTCAGTACTGTGAGAAATGTTGTCATTATTTTATTGCTCTTTATTTAAATGCCAGCGTCCCTGTTTTACACAGGCCGACATTGAGGCGAATAGGACAGTTTCCAACATTTGGCGTCTGAACACGGGGACGAAGCAGTCAGCCCACATCACAGAATGGAAACTGGCATAGACTATAATTAGAAGAAGCTGGAGCTGGAGCTAGACCACCTTGTGGGATTTGTTTATTCCTGAGAACTCCAAGTCTTACACAACCCCTTTGACTTTCCCTTTTTTTTTTTTTTTACAATTCTGAAAAAAAAATTAATAGAGAGAAAAGGATCTGATCTTTGTCCAATCTTGCCAATTTTTTGTAATTTCCACAGACGAATGGGATCACTCATGCCAACCTAACACTGCAAGACCCAGCCTGCAAAGCAACAGTCAATGCCACCCACTACACACTGGAAACTCCTCTGACTGGCTGTAAGACCAGCATATTACCTCTGCAGGGTAGTCCAATGGCCCTCTACATCAACTCTGTGAGTACAATAACTATTATTACTTTTTAGGTTAAAGCTGCTCAACCACTATTAAAAAAACATGGCATCCAAGTTAGATATTTAAGAACAAATGGGAGCACAAAGAAGAGGTTGTTAAACTAACTAGATGTGTGCACTTTTTAAAAGTTAATATATAAGAAAAAAAGAAATTCAAGTTTTATCCATTTTTCTGCCGTGACACACTACATTAAGTAATGGTCTAGTGCTAATCAATGCTAACGTCTGCAAGCTAGGCTTACGAGGCTAATTATCTTCCATCTATAGAGTGAAAACATTTTCTGAACGAACACTAGTTAGCCTAGCGTACCGGCTTCAGAGTACATAACCGAGGTCAGTGGGTTGTTTGAAAACAAGGAAGAAAAACTTCCTTTATGGACACTTGTAGGCTATAAACAGTAACGATGTGCTTAAGTCAGTAGAGCACCACCTAAATTAACAGAGAGTTTCCGAGCACTGCCAGCTATCAGATGTCAGTCAACAGCTGATGGGAAACACCCTCTCAGAGGCTTGAAGCTTTTTACACTGTTTCCACACGTTGTTTTATCCTTTTTTTGTATGAAATTGGCATTATAGTTTATTTCCTAACACTAAAAGTAGGAGAAATCGATGTTCCATTTGTCTTTAGAGTTTATTTTTCATGTAGTGCTCACATGGGACTCAGCACTCACATCTGACATCCTCGGTTATCTTCATCATTATGGAATGCACTCATTCAGCGTGTTTGTTCTAACAAGCAAGGATGAATCACTTCCTCCCCAACCTTTTGAAATCTTTTGTGGAGGAACTTTTGGAACAACACATTTTTTGTCCAATGCAGATTGAAAACCTGGGCACACGTCCAAGGTTGTCTTTTGTGTTAGCAGTTGGACGCAGGGATAACCTCTGACCTCCAGTTACAAGACATACATTTTCATTGTGTAGGTCCCTGCACATCAAAGATAATGATCACAACGTTTTAGCTGTTGTTCCATGTTGATTTAATTCAGCTGTGGCACCAGTGGCAGGTCAACTAACATATGGTGCAGACTTAAGAAAAACACTGTTAGCGTGATTGAGATTGTCCTCTCACCTCATTAAATCAAGCTGTTCTTAAACCAGTGTGAACTCATCTCAGACCCCTGACATTCCTCTGCTCTACAGAGAAATTAAAATTATGTTTTATGTTTGTGTCCCAGTGCTGAAGCCACAGGACATTCCCACATTTCGAGATCCAACTCATTGGTTACAGAATGTTTTGGCAACCCCTCTCAAATATTCAGATGTCCGCGTCTTTGGCTTACGGAACACCCCTGAATTAAGCAACACTGCTCACAATTGGATCTGTTAAAAAAATGTCTGGAACTGATTTTTGTGAAAGTTTTCCTTCTACCTACTTACTGGTGTGGCTTTGGTTTTGTGACTAACAGACTCCTTTGTGGATTGCAGGTTTTGATAAGTCATTCTGAGTCAAAGGATGGGAGCGGTGGGCCGCTGGATTATGACGACCTGGAATCTGGAGACCTGGTGCTCCCGAGGGAGCCCACTGAGCACCAGTCTGTCATAATGGTAAGACCTTTGAATCATTGTGGTTCTGTCTCTGGGAGAGCTGCTCTACATGGCAGGGGTGACAGGGCAACAAGTCAAGACCACCGGTCCTCTACATCTCATGTAAAACGTGAGGAGATGGAAGAAACTTCATTTCCCAGAGTCCCTTGGTGCTCCTAAAGACTCATCTGGCTCCTGCAATCGCTCTGTGTTTCCACGATGTCTGTTTTATGAACTTGACCTGACATTTTTCCATTTTGAAGTTTCTCCATCTTCTTCCCTCCACTGACTTATTTTCCTTTGTCTCATCCATTCCTCATCTCCCACTTATTGTTCTTGTTTATACAGTATCCCTAATGTTCCTTCCCTGTTTTCTGCTCCATCTTAATGTGGTCAAACATGAAGTAAGAGTGCTTAGCAATGGAATCTGAAGTCAGATCCCTGCTGATATTTGTTTTGGCTTTGTTTTTTTTTTCTCCTCCTAGTTCAATTGCACATACAGAAACAACCAGGAACCCTCAAAAACATTTCCCAGGATTGTACCAGGACCCGGGATTCAGCCGGTCGATAACATGACGTTCATCATGGAGCTGTACACCACACAGCCGTCCAGCAGCCCCTCAGGCCGGCCCTTCTATACTGTCTCAAAGAATCAGCAAGTCTTCGTGGAGGTATGCTCTGCGTTTCCAGCAATACTTCTTATTTCTGTCTTATGCAACTTGTGTTTTTGCCCCTAAATGAAGACTTTAGGAGGAACACGGTTACTGTTTACTCTCTGTCTGGGTCTTTAGCTCTTCCTGCTTTGATCTCTTAGTGTGGCATGCACAAGGTCACTTTGTATTTGTCTTCTTGGGGCCCGAAAGCTAACACTCACTTTCACCCCTCATATCTACGTTGTGACTCGTCTCTATGTGTCTCTGTATCCTGTCTATCTGGCTCAAAATCCTGTCCGTCTGTTTCGCCACTGATTGTGGAAGTCACGTAAGAGATGGCAAAGACTCTTCCTTTAAGCTTCTTTGAAGAGACGATTTATAATGATATCAGCAGGAGATGCCTCGCTGACAGTGTGGACGCAGGGCCAGATGGTTTTAGAGAGTTTTGTATGGATGTGTGTGCAAGACCTTTCAAACGAGGATACCATCGCTGACGATCCAGTGGAAGGAAAGAGGAGAAAAGTAACTCAAGGGACTTCCTCATGGAAGGAACGTATTACGGCCATCATAACTGAAATGACTGAAATAACTGAAGGAAATTGTTGCAGTTGACTTGCGTTTTAGCAAACAGTTGCTACACATCCAACAGATAAAGCAACATAAGCATTCATTTGGGGTCATTTTCATGTCTACCTGATGAATTAAGCTCCAATATTTACTCTCCTTTTAGCTGTGTTTGGTCTCTGCCAACTACTGAGGGAAATATATGGATCTTTAGCTGCTATGCTCCTCCTATGTTCACTAGCTTGTCACTAACTTTGTCCGTCTGTTGTCTGGTGATGGAAAAGTATTGAACGGTGAGTTTATCAAGGTAAAGCTGCCTGCTGGGACTGGAATAGGGATCAATGGGAGCAGTGAGAGTAAACTAAACATTTAAGTTGCTACCATGAAACTGAAACCATGAGGTGAAATATGCTGGTAGAGCTGAGAGAAACTGTGTCGGCCTCTGTGAGAATCCCATACATATACATTAAAAAAAATTAAATATTGATAAGTGCAGCTTTTTTCTAATTAATTAACTTTTCTTGCTGAGAGTTCAATGAGAATATCGATACCACTTGTAATCCCTGAAACTACACCCACGAGGTGCATGTGAGATATGTATGTGTACCAGACTGAGAGTTGTATTTGATTTTTACGAACAACAGTAAAAACTAAATGGAACAGAATATAAAAACAAAACAACGATACAATGAGATGAACATATAAACAACAAACTCAATAAACAAAGTCTCATCAACCCAAATAAGATATTACATATTAGAATGTAAGGAGTATAAACTTGTTTATTTACAAGGTTTCACTAAAGTTAAACTTGATCGTTATCACAAGTCTTCCTCATCCCTGTCTTTCTTCTTATCACACCAAAATATCTGATATCTGTCTGATTACCGTTAAGAATAAATCAGTTTCTAAAGCTCTAACAAAATCAGTGTTGTGAATACAAGCTGTTGTTGTTTTAAGGGGTTTATCTCTTGGCCGGGAACAATGACCTCCTGGAGTCCTGTCAGCGAGCTTGTTCCTCCTTCTTCAAGTATTTATGCTGATGTTTTCTTCTTCTGGCTGTAGCTTCACATTTACTGGAATGTCTCTCAGCAAGAGAGTGAATTAGTGTATTTCCCAAACTGTCAGTTTACTCCTTTAATTACTTTTTACACTGATCAATTTTATCTTGACTCAAGTGCGACAGCTTGTTTAAATGACCCCTGCATTTGAATAAAAACTGTTTTTTCTTCCCTCTCGTGCTTTAGATCACATCGACCGCATCAGATCCGGAGTTGGGGTTCACCATCGTATCGTGCTTAATTTCTCCCAATTCCAACACCAGGGTGGCCTCAGACTACACTCTCATTGAGACAGTCTGCCCCAAAGATGACTCCGTGGAGTACTATCCTCAGAGGGACTTCCCTGTCCCTCACACACAGTTGGAGAAGAAAATGTTTAGCTTCACCTTCAACTCAAAGTTCAACATGTCCCTGCTCTTCCTTCACTGTGAGATGTCTCTGTGCTCCAAGAGATCTCACAGTAACCAAAGACTACCACGGGTATGCAGTTCTTCAAATTACTTCCATTCTCTTGCATGTTTAACAGGCCATCAGTGTTTCTTTAGTCTCTTCAGTGGTACAGTATGTAGTTTAAGGGATGTTTGTTTGAAATTATTTCACTATCTTTGCTCTGGCTGACCTGAGTCAATCAGTATCAGGTCTGCACCTACAGCTAATCAGGGAGCATGAATCGATGTGCAGTTTGCCAAGAATCCAGCTGCAGAAGAAAATAAGCATCCATCGTTTTAGTTTTTTCTCTTACTGTGTTCTCTGTCCAGCGCTCTTGCAAACACTTTCCTTTACTTTTTCACATGAGCATGAGATACAGCAGAGGCCTCAGGCTGCCTTTTGACAGTGAAGCTAATTGTTATATTCTGATTACAATCAGTGTCAGACTCATGAGTTTGTCATTTGTTTGACTTCCAAGTTTGTTCTTTCGGTCAGGTGTGACGGAAGGAATTTACTTAAGGTTGACAGATGTGAATGTTTGCTTTCACAAAGCCATTTATTTGCTGTAGAAAATTACAGAGACCTTTAAAGGAGACCATTTTTTTTTCTCCTTTACTCGCATATAAACCTATTCTAGTAGCAACCCAAAATAAAATTAAGAACCCGAAAGTGAACATAATACGTCTAGTTTAACAAACACGCACGTTTTCTTTTTCTGAAGGATTTCTTCACTGTAAATTTTGTAGTTAATTTACTTTTATTTCTCAAATGTGATCCACACAGTGCCTACTACCCACTGAGACCTGCGACTCTCTCTCCCTGGATTATATCATGTCGATGATGATGAAAACCAAGATGTCGACCAAGCCACTGGTTGTGATAGATGCACCCAGTCAAACAAACATACCAGGTTAGTTAAAAAGACAAAAAAAAACCCACATTTTACACCGACTCAGACCTTCTGCCAATGGTTAACCCAACTTGAGTCTAAAAGGCGTCCGTCACTTTCATTCATGTTTCAGTTTTGTCGGTGCTACACATTTTGAATTAGGCTCTGGTTGCCATTGTTTTGAGTATGAAGTGCGATAAGGAAACTGGAGTACAGAGAGAGAAGCCGGTCTGAGTGTGAAGGAGCCGGAGAAAGCTCGGTCCGGTACTACACAAACCGCAAAACTCTGCACATCACTTCCCCACATCTGGTCTTCATTAACTGCGGCTTGTGTGTGTGCGTGTGGTGTGATTTGATATGCAGGTGCGTGTGGATACACAATTGGTGTGTGCGTGTATGTATCTGTTTACATTAATGCCTGTACACAATAGTGTGTTTTGGGGCGTGTGTGCATACTACCGTGTGGTTGACTGCCGCGAAGGGGAGTATGCTAAAGCTGAGGCCCAGTTCGGCTCCTCTGGACCGGTTCATGCTGTGGGAGAGGTGGAAAAAGACGAGTCATACAGAACCAAGCTCCAGTTGTTTTCACTTAGAGCCTTCACTGTGGCCTCTGCTTTCCACTAGAGAGGAGGAGAAGGGAGGAGTGTGTGTGTGTGTGAGGGGAGTGGTGGTCCTCTTGTTGGCTTTGGGAGTCCGGCCAGAGCCGGAGGGCCCCTTGTTTAGTCACTCATTCATTCAGTCGCTGTTTCGTAGGGTCTCAGGGACCGTGAGTGTGAACTGACACAGGGAGCAGCCAGCAGATAGAGGCTTGGGGGGCTGAGGTAACCACGGTCACATTTTACTAATTATGACTTAAAGTGAGATGCGGTGATATCATGAGTGCCCGATCTCTGGTGGACTGCCAGTGCTTTTCAAATCAGCATCCCCTCTGAGCAATGACATCAGCGAGCGCCGTGGTCAGTTTGACTCAACTATACTGACTCATAATTTTAATATAAATCACATCATTTTAATCAGTGTGGGATAGAACCCGGCTGATACATCAGCATTGGCCAGCACTGACCAACTCGGGCTTATTGTGGATATGTTGTAAGTACTACAGTATGAAAACGCAGTTGATGAATGACGAAGAAATTGGATGTTTGATTTGGGTTGGGTAAGGGTGTCTGGACTTTTCTCTTGGCTATAACATATTAGTACAAAGATGGTAACAAGAACTGGAGGGTTAAACACTCGCCCTGCAAGGAGGCAGAAGCCAATCTTAAAGAATTAGTTCATCCTAAAATGAATATACAGTTATTATCTGCTCCCCTCCATGCTGATGGAAAGTCAGGTGAAGCTTCGTAGTTCACAAAACATTTCTGGAGCTTCACAGTAAAACAGCCCTGAAGTATTCTCAACAACAACTGTATTGATGACAACCAAAAAAAGCCATGAAGACCCTCCAAACAGCTTGTCCGCTGTAATCTAAGTCCCTGAAAGCTCCAAGATCGCAAATTGATTTGAGGTGAAATCATTTACAAGCCAAAATCCACAATGTTGCTGCTAAGCTCAAAGCGTTCCATCAAAGCGTGTGGGTGGACAAGCTTGACCGTGCGTCAGGGGTGTAAATAATGTCTTCTCAAATCAATTATGGATCTTGGGGCTTTTCAGAAACTTGGATTACATCTGACGAACTGTGTGGAGCTGTATGTTATGTTCTTTTGTTTTGAAAGTTTCAAAATAAGTCCCCACCTACATGTAGGTAACTCTGGTATCAGTCAGGCTCTAGAAACTCTGACTCGTCAGAGTTGTCATAGTTGAAAACCACTGAGCAGAAATGGATTTATTACAACACACTGGATTTTGATGCTTGGCAGAGATGTAGACGGAGTCATTTTTTAGCCCAGAAAGTCCAGTACTGATGTTTAAATGGCTTTGGAGGATGCTGGTGAACAGAAAGTCTGAAATCTGCAGTAATGACTGAGTGAGTAAGCTAAGCTAGTCCAGAGTAGGCAGCAACATGCCCCTGCCCACACCACTGCCAGTGCAGCGGGTTTATTTTCCATGGAGCACATTAAGTAAACACAGATATGCAATAAACACGGTGAAAAAAAAGCAACATTTCAAAGGCCCTGTTTTATGACAAAGGCATCTTTTATGCTAGGATGGCAAACAAAACAAACAGCCACAGTTCTGCGCTGGACGGCATCCCAAAGAGCCGAACTTGATCCACAAATCAAAGGGGGCCACTTGTGGCCAACTTGGTGCATGGAAAAAACATAACAGCCTCAGAGCTCTGCCATCAAAAGTAGATTTACTGCTTCACAACATCAATAAATTGTAGCTCTTATAATGGATCTGCTAACGTTCAGGAAAAGTTGAAAAGTATCTTTTATTCGAGAGGCTGGAGCAGGCTGTGCGTCACGATACCTGATAATCAACATACATTAAAATCTCTTCAAAACCTCTTTTTTTTACAGACCCCCAAACCCCACCGGCTCCTCATGATAGGAATAGTAAGTTGTATTTCTCACTATCTCAGTCCTCTCTTTATACTTTTATGTGTGTCTGTAAATGTACATTTTATGCAGTGTTATATTGAATAGTTTAATGGTAATACATTGGTAAAAAAGTTTAATTTTTATATGACTACGTAACCATGAATAGATGGTGTTTATAGATGAACCAATACGATTTTTAAAATGTAACTTAATATTACGAATGTAATTCTATTTCATGTGATTTGCTCTTTATTAAGTTCATTTCTATGTTATTATGCAGTTGCAAATCATAACAGCATCAGAGCTCAGCCATCAAAAGTAGATTTACTACCTGACAACATCAATAAATTGTAGTTCTTATAATGGATCTGCTAACGTTCAGGAAAAGTTTAAAAGTATCTTTGATTGGCTGGCAGTGCAGGTTATTTCCTTACACCAGTACAAGTAGTAGTACTTTACTTTAAGTCTGAAATGACTAAAGGAAGCAGATACAAAGCCTGTAATGAGAGTTTGGTTTATTTACATTACAATGAATAAGATGTAATCTGCTTTTAATATCAGGGTTATTGTATTATATATTATATTAGACAGGCTGAAACTGTGGTGTAATAAAATACACTTTGTAAGTGAACGTGTTGACCCTTCAGATTGCTGAGCTTTCTAAGCAGCTGGTATCTTTGATAAATATCTGTAATGATGCATCGCCCTTAAAACCTGCTGAATTAGGGTTTTTTTTTTGCTGCTGTGTTCACTGGCTGAATGTCAAGCAGCTTACTTTATCATTCACGTTATCATAAAACTAAAAGAAAATGACGTTTCTACTTGTACATGAGTTTGGATTCATGCCTCAGCAGATTGCAATCATTAAAAAAGTGTAAATCTTCCAACACTTTCTACTTTTTCACTAAGTATACTGGAGAGAAAAATGTGTGAGCAGATTCATCATGAGAACCGCGTGGAACTACATGAACCTAAAAAGAGGGAATGGTCATTACGTCACTGAATCTCGCTTTGGGGCCGGAGTGTGGTGACAGCTGTATTGGAGTCTATGATAGAAATATCAAAAAACAAACAAAAACATTACTTATCTACGTCGTGTGACTTCTGATAAAGAAATGTCTCAAGAAAGTGAAAGAACACACTTCTGAGAGTGTGTCTCTCCGTGTATCTCCCATAGGCTTCAATACAGTCTGACCACGAAGCAGGATTCAGTGACGTAACGACCCTTCGTCTTTTCTAGTTTCCTTGTATAAAACCACTGCATGCCGTCAGCTGTATGTGGTGCTAATGGCCCTTATGGGGTCACAAGCTTTGAAGTGTGAAGTTCAGCTGTTGTCGGCTCTAAACGTCCAAGCAACCGGCGTCAAGAGGCATCGGCCATCGGTGGTTTCCTCAAGGAAAGGTCAGAGTTGAACGAAAACAAGTCATTACGGCGGGGGTGCGCTCTCATTCCATAGCGAGCCAACTTGCATAAACAAATGACGTTCATAGAGATATCAGAGCTGTTCTAACTTTGGCAACAGCTTGAAGCTGCAAACATAAGTCATGGGTTTAACTTAAGAGTTTCGGTCCCCACAGACGTCGAGGCTTTATTTGAAAAGGTACATTGAGTTTTTCAGCTCTGGGCGTTGTTAGACACAGAGTCATATACATTTCTTCACATTTAACAGAACAGAATCTGAGTCAGATTTACAGGAAAACATTGCACGCCGCTGTCAGTTAAGTGCGTTCTTCCTCTGTTCTTGCTCGCGGAGCTGAAAGCATTAGCGGCCACTCTCTGCATTCTTAGCGTAACAAGTCACATGGGACAGATAACACAGGAGCGATGGGATAGAGGTGAAGGGTGGCAGAGAGGACGTCCTCTGGCCATCGTCCCCTCTGAAATTAAAGTCCTCTCTGATGACCTGTCATCATCCATTATGCCAGATGATAACTCAAAGGTGTTCTTTCCAAGAATAGCACCCATTGTGCCGGAGTCTTGGACATGGACCAGGCTCGCCTCTTGAGTTCGCCCCGTACACAAGCGCCTTTGTGTTGTTTGTTAAGACATCATTACAGCTAAGTTCACTTTTGAAAGCCTTCCAGATGGCTCGAAATAAATGAGTAAGCAGAACTGGTCGGAGTCAGTAGGTTCATCCTTTAGGACACTGTCAGCTCACAGAAAAGCTGCTCTTTCAGCATTTTCCTGCTTCAGGTTTCTGTATCACATTCCACAGAGAATTGCTTATCAACACAGGGCAATATCAGCAATCTGCTGATCCGCTGGCCTGTGGCTGACAGGCTGACTCAGGATGTGTATTGTGTGTGTTGTTTTTTTTTAAATAATTAAAACTCAGAGTGTGCTGTGCGTCAAGATACCTGATCATCAACATACATTAAAATCTCTTCAAATCTTTTTCTTTTTTACAGAACCCCAAACCCCACCGGGTCCTCACGATGGCAATAGTAAGTTGTATTTCTCACTATCTCAGTCTTCTCTTTATACATTTATGTGTGTCTATGAATGTACATTTTTTGCAGTGTTCAGTATTGAATAGATAAATGGTAAAACATTGGTTAAAAATTGTATTTAGATTGTGTTTATAGATGAACCAATAATTTTTATTTTTATTTTAAATGCCATTTTTTCAAAGAACTTTTTTTCTCAGAGACACGTGAATTTCATGTCACATTTTATTTCAAGTCATCTTATTTTTCAGCCAATCACATGTCTCTAACAACCCAACAGGCTAAGCTATCAGCCAGCTAGCTAGCTCCCCATGCTCTTTCTCTGAGGAACATCTTTAGAATCCAAACAGTGCTGGAGTAACTGGCTTAACCAGTTAGCTGCTACCACTGACACCGGCTCATAACAGAGTGTAGCGAGTTAGCAGGTTTGAGGTAGCACGTGCTGCCATGTTAATTTTAAATAAAAGGGAAGTTCTGTGTCTGTTACTTTACAGCATCATCTAGCTGGTGGATTCAGAAGTATATAACTCAGTCTAGCTAATGGGAGCTAATTGGCTACATTTGTTAGCAGTTATTGCTACATTCTGAGAAATAATCTCATTTGCTTTTTTAGTGGAAAAGGAAAAGAGACATATTGAAACTAGAATGACACTTGGTAGAGCGCCTGCCTCCACCCAACAGTCCTCTTTAATTCAATGAAGCCTCATCCAATAACAAACTCCATATCAAGATCACAAGATCTAGAATTGCACTCACTCATAGATCCACGTGCTATTCTCTGAGAAATTAATTAAAACGTTGAATATGTCAATGCAATTTTAAAGAAAGTAAGAAAAACAAAATCCTGGATTAGTCCCTGTGTCTGGATCAGCACCAAAAGTTAATGAGGTCTATTCTAGGCCACCGTCCCTCCAAGTTCATCCATTCAATTGTTGTGTAATCCTGCTGACAAACCAACCAGCCAACAAATGGACACTGATGAAAACATGACCTTCCTAGACGAGGTCATTTAAAGTGACAGTATGAGAAGTGGTGTTATAAAATGACTTCTTGAGATAAAAGTGGCCGGAGAGTCGAACCGTTGAATCTCATTATTTTCTTAGTCATGTTATGTCATATTTTTTTTAATATTGAACGCTTTTGATCTCAGACTGTGTGTATCAGGTTTTCTAATAAATCCAAGTTGACCTGCCAACATGTGTAAACTGTGTTCTGTTTGCTTTTATAGACTACGTGCTGGACACTCCGACAGTGGTGGGAATCGCATTCGCAGCCTTTGTGATCGGGGCCCTGTTGACCGGAGCCCTTTGGTTTATCTACTCACGCACAGGTAGGTCCTTCACCTGCTGCTCCGTGGCCCCCGGCCCACCTCTCTCTACATTAATGAAAAGATAAGATGCGGAGGAATGTCCGAGAGTCTCAGTGCCAGAAATGTGCCGCTGGGATTGCCAAACATCCTGCTGCTGACAGAGGCCAGTTCACAATAACATATTGACTCCTTGACTGTAAATATATCCTGTTGGTCAGCAGCAAGAGCTCTTCTCTTTCCTGCCTTTGAATGTTTCGTGGGCTGCAGGGTGGTCAGCGAATATTCTCAGTACAATGGCTGGAGACGAGTTGGAAATTCCCCCTTTTGGTTTGAGCGGCACTCACCGGAAAAGACATACAATCTGTCCATTAGATGCCAAGACCTTCCCCATCGTCCCCAGCCTGCTGACCCGAGCCGACCCCTGAGAGGAAGTGTGCTCCCAGCAGCCCTCTGAGTTCACCGTTGCATAGAGCTGCCCTGTTCTCGTCGGCCCGGCTGCTTGAATGGTGACCTGCCATGCCGTTGACCTGTTGCCCCGCGGCTGATGCGTTCTCCATGGACATCTTTCATAAATGGGGCTAGCGTGTTTGACTTTTAGAAGTCGGTTCTTTCTGAAAATACAACAGTGTGAGTGTTTAAGTTTACGCTAAGTTTACAGCTTGGTAGAAGCTCACAGTCGGAGGATGGCTGTCAGTAAATCATCCTGTTGTGAATGTAGCAAAGACACAGCCACTTGTCAGAAAATGTTTAAAGCTCCAGTCATGCTAAGTCACGAGTGTTTACTCAACAGGATTTCATGTGGAAGAAAAGATCAGTTGTCAGATTTTAGTGCCCTTATCTTTAACACAATATTGGTATTGGCTCCTCTTCGGGAAGCCACTTTATTTGAGCTTTATGGGTTTCCCAGAGTGACAAAGAAACACATGCCTTGTAGCTGACTGGCTTTTCCAGAGGACAAAAGGGAGCATGTATAAAGAAACAGGTGTAAGGATAGTAGCTATGGAAACACTTTCTTTACGTAGACATAAAACCGAATGTTCCAGTTATTAAAATAGGCCTTAGTTGGGCGCGTCAAGCTGTCTTGGCTGAAATGACCTTACATGGCAATATTGGCGGTTCCATGTAAACCCCAAGAATGTAGATCCCCCAAAAAACAACCACCAAAAATATCAGTTCAGAGTGTATTTTAAACCTTGTACACAGAGATGAAACATGAAAACAGATCTGAGTCTATCCCCTCAGGGTCTGAGGACAATGTTCCAGCCCTCTTGAGAAAGAAACATTTTCCCCCCCTTTTTTTTTTTTAAAGTTACATACACTCATTGGCATTATTTTGTGGGGTTGTGTATCCCTTACAGTTTGATTCCTTATAAGGCAATTAGAAGTGTAAATGCTTTAAAAGGCACCTTACAATATGTTATTTGACATTTTGCTCATTATCTTGGCACTTATAATAGGTCTGCACTCTGCCAGGGGCTGCAGTCGCGCCTGCCAAGAGATCTGCTCTCCACCTCGGCTCAATTTGTGAAATAACATACAAATGAAACATTTCTAAACCAATTTGGAAAACAGGCTGAATCACTCACACGAGGAGAAATTTCACACATTATTTGCCCTGAAAATCCAAACATATTCTACTAGATTATAAAATAAATGATTTTTTGGTGATAATCTGAGTTTTCCTGTGTCGCCACCGTGAGGTTGACATTTATAGGGTTTGAGTAAAATTCCACAACAGCTGTTGGGTGGATTGCCACGACATTTGGTACAAATGTTTGTGTACAGATTTAAAGGATTTGTGTTCATGTTGGTTCACTTCATTCTGAATCTGGCACCATTATCAGGTCAAAACTATGATTTGTTAAATACTTGTTAGCATGCTGTAAGTCGAAACCAAGACAAGATCCATTTCCATTTTCTGATTCCCATTATCGGGAAATTGCTGAATAATTGGTCGACCAATACATACATGTAAAATACATATATATTTTACTTGTACTTATACTTTAAACACTTATTTATTGCCAGAAAATTAAACACCAGATCCTTAAAAACCTTTGCTCAAGTACTATTTGTATGGATGACTGTCACATTTACCAAAATAATATTTCACATGATATCTTTACTTTTAGTCAAGTTTGACTTTTGGATACTTTGTGCAACAGTTTTGTCATTGTTTGGATTTTAGCTGAACTCTGTTTCAGAAAGAAAACTGTCTAAAACGTTTTCTGTATCATATCCTTGGACACTTTGTTGAAAAATAATGTATACTGAGTGTTGACTGTGCCTGGAAATACTGAGTATGTGCTTCTGCCTCATCCAGAGGTTCAGGCAAGTTGTCAAGACATCTGCTGCTTCCCAGAGTTTTCATACGCAGTATGTTCCTGTGACATAAAAGCAGCCTTTATCTCTCTATCTAGAAAGATGATATTGGACTTGAGAATTTATATTTCCTCAGACAGCTGAGGTGAATCCGAGTCCCTTTGTTTTGTGGAGCTCTTGGTCCTGTGAGGGAAAGACCTCTGGCAGCTCTGCTCTGGTAAACATTAACAGAACTTGGAGGCCTAAAAGAGGGAGCGGGATGCAGGATCGCCTGTGGACACATATGCCTGCCATATATGCAGGCACTCGTGCATACGTGCGAGTACTACTTTTAGTACAGAATGAACTGTCCCTAGAAAAATCTTTATCCGAGACAGAACATTTTATTGTGCCCCGACTGTTCCTTTCTAGGAGGGATAAAGCCAGGAAGCAGCCAAAGAACAGGCCTCAGTAATAATTGTGCCAAAGACTGAAATTAAACACAGACTTGGCTTCATTTCAAAAGCTGTTCATTGTCTGTCAGAGACATATTCAGTAAACAAATGAAACAACTTTCACTGGCCTCTTCATTTTAAGCGCTGGATCCACAAAATGAAATGCTTATTTAGACACAGAACAATAAACCAGTCTTGGTCGGAGCTAAAGTCAGAAGGCCCCGTCTTGTGTTTCTTCTGCTTTATCTGCTAAATCCAGGCTAATTGATTCCAGATAACTAAAGAAATTAACTTCATGATCGGGAATCTTCTTCTTTTCCTATTTTCAAAATGTCATCTGTCAGACAGGACGTGTTGTTTTCGGGCTGTCGGAGGAGGAACGTTTTTGGATCCTAGCAGTTCGCGAATCTGTGACAGATTATGATTGATACGGTAAAAGTTAATGCAGATGAAGTCCAGAGTTCTTATTGTATCGCTTTGCTCCTTTGCCAAGTGCTATGCACTAAAACCCAGACTACTTCTGCTTGAATAAGATGTGTAAATCTACACAAGGACGTGCGCAAAACATTGGGATAAAGAATTTTATTCTAACTGAAGCATGAGGTTTATGTCAAGCAGTGACAGTCATAGTAAATAGTAGGAGATTAAACAGTTCATTTTTCTACAGACTACGGGGGAACAATGGAGGTTCCAGCATCCTAGAGGAGTGCAATTTGTAGCTCTACCCAAATCGATTCCTCATGCGCTTGCCTACCCCTGAATTCCTGTCATTTATATCAGTGTTTCCCCTCCTCCCTTCCTCTCCACTCCCTCTCCTGCTCTAGGTGAGACGGCGAGCACGCAGCCGATCCAGAAGTCGCAGCCCGCTTCGGAGAACAGCAGCGCGGCCCACAGTATCGGCAGCAC
>CAEMYA010000186.1:4844601-4855110 GCA_903131615.1 Diplodus sargus | reverse complement strand
GTCGTTTCACCCAAATGTTATGAAACTAGGTGTCAGATAATCACGCTCACCTTGCTGTTACATTATTGTAAATCTGTTTGTTTCATGCTGTCAGAACCAAAACCAAAACTCATCTCCAGTGTACTCAGAAGAATATGATAAATCTGGATAAATACAATAAATTCTGCATGTCTGCCTTCTGGACTTGTTTGTTTGAGTCAGATGACTTGAACGCAGGTGATATTCCAGATGACTCGACTTTAACACCAATGACTCTTGACATCACTTGGACTTTAAGTTCCAGTGACTTGATATGCTCCTGTTTGGGCCTGTTGGTTTTTACTTGGGACATCTTAACTTGGGACCCATTAATACTGACTTGTGACCTGTTGGCCTTTACTTCGGACCTGACGGTCTTAAATTGGGACCTGTTGGTTTACTTAGGACCTGATGGTCTTGACTTAGGACCTGATGGTCTTGACTTGGGACCTGATGGTCTTAAATTGGGACCTGTTGGTTTTTATTTGGGACCTGATGGTCTTGACTTGGGACCTGATGGTCTTGACTTGAGATCTATGTCTTTACTTCTGACCTATCGGTTTTGAGTTGTTTCTCTAGACTTTAGATCTATTGATCTTGACTTGTGACCTGTTGGCCTTTACTTGGGACCTGATGGTCTTAAATTGGGCGCTGTTGGTTTTGACTTGGGACGTGTTTGTCCTGAACTGTGACTCGTTGGTCTTGACTTGGGACCTGTTGGTTTTTACTTGGGACCTGATGGTCTTAAATTGGGACCTGTTGGTCTTGACTTGAGATCTATGTCTTTACTTCTGACCTATTGGTTTTGACTTGTTTGTCTAGACTTTAGATCTACTGATCTTGACTTGGGACCTGTATGTCCTGACCTGTGACTCGTTGGTCTTGAGACCTGTTTGTCCTGCCCTGTGACTCGTTGGTCAGTGTCTTGCGTGGCTCCTATCTGGCGTTAATCGTGGTCTCCAGTAGCTCGCAGCCTAACAACCTGCAGCGAGTGCTACCAAAGAGCCTCGGAGGGGGAAGCTGACGTCTGTTTTCAGGGTAGCTCAAGGACATGGAATATTTTTCTACTATTGGTCACGTGCCTAGCAAAGAAAAATATCAGAGTACATTCGTCAAAGGTATCCCTTAAAGGGCCCTCTATGCTGGCTGAGCTGAGCTGAATTCCACAGACACGTTACCGTAAAGACTCCCTGAGGAGATTTCATTTCTTCTCTTAATCTTAATAACAGAATCTTCCATGCAGTGCAGCCATAGTTAGGTCAGACCTGGCTTTGGTTTGTCTCTTCTTCTCTTCTACTCCATCTGCTGTCGTAGGCCCGACCCTGCTCTTACCGAACACAACTCATCGTTTCATCCAGCCGGCTGTGATTTGTCCTCCAGGATCGGTACAGAGAATCCTGGCGTTTTGAAGCAAGTCGTGCAATTCGAAGAGCTGCTCATTATGAATGTACTTGTTTATACAGTCTGACCGGCTGGCTTGACTTGCTCTTGAGTTTCCCCTGAAGATCAATAATGTCCTGCAGACAGCCATGGTAAGATTACATAAACAGCTCTCATGATGAGGGCCCCATATACAGCATCACAGCTCTGCAGCAGCACCTTTCACGCCGTGATACATGCGTCTTTTACTCGGGGAGCTGTCAGGAGTGGAGGGGCAGCAGGCATGCTGATATATGAAGAGATCCCCTCTGATTCTTATAAAAGTCCTGCTGGCCTGATTGCTCTGGTGTAAACAGTTCTGTCCCCGCTCTCCAGATCAAGCCATGCTCCGCTGCCCTGCAGAGACTCTACACCCTATATGGTAAGCATAGTACAAACACTCGGGGTTAGGACCCAAAACAAATTATTCACAGGGACCTCTGTTTATGGAAGTGTCACCGTCTCGAAGTTTCACATTTTTGCAAGGGTTTCTGTCCTCTGCTGGAGCCCAGCTGTTCAATACTTCGCTCTTTAAACAGAGGGAGAGCAAAGCATTAACCCCTGCGGCGAGCGCACATTTGTGCATTCAGATCTAACAGCATATCTCAATGCCATAAATCCCTCATGATCGATACGTCACACACACACTGGATTAAAGTTGACATCCATGAAAGCGACCACGCGCTCTCCGAGCACCTGAGAGACCTCCTCGTACCAGCAGATGTTGCTCACCATTAGGCTCCATCGGCTGCTCGGTTTGTTAAGCGTACACATGTGTTTCATTTGTTAAGCATTTTCCAATAACGGGGGGGATTTATTGGCATGCTAACACCTCAGTGCAGGGATAAATCAGACCTGGATACGACGCAGAGCAGAGCCTTGTGACCTTGCCGGGGAGTAGTGACAGCTACTAGACACACAGACGGTGTTTGGACCGATCGGCTAATGCGTTACCCAGCTGGACCCACCCACACGCTCTTATTATGGAGGTCTTGTGTCAGTGGCCCTGGAAGCTTGGCCTTATCAAAACTGCTTCTGTGAAGTATCTGAATTCTTTGTGACAGGTGAAGAATGATTTTACACAGTATGTGTGTGTGTGTTTTTCTTTTTTAACATTTAAGTTCATGGGTATACAAATTTTAACTCTACATTTTTCTTGCTGTTTATTCTGATGTCTTGTTTGTTTGGCTTTAGGAAATCAACACAATCTCAGTCATAGAATCGTTATTTGTTAAACTAAAAAAATAATTTAAAGGTCTTATATTGTAGAAAGTGAGACTTTATGCGTTTTTTCAAACCTCAGTCCATGGAGAAATTCACACAGCACGTATTCGTAAGCTGTGCCTTTGAACGAGCCAACAGCAGCCCAAGTCGCGCTCCAGCTGTGGTTCCACAAACACCAGCAGGACTGATGTTGAAACATGGTGGGCGGCGTCTTCTCAGGCCTGTGAGCGCCGACCAATCAGAGCTGCCTTTGGGCTTTTTGGGAGGGGGGACTTATTAGTCAGATTGAAAATAAGTGTATGTAGATAAAACATTTAGAAAAAAATATAAATATACAAAGCTTGTAGAAAGAAATAAAATCAAAGAAAGTCTTTTTCTTACATTTAAAAAAATGTTTGTCGCATCCAAATTGATTCTTTTGTTAACGACTGTCAGTCTGACGGTTGGTTCCTGCTTCTATGAGGGTTTGTCAGACAAACGTTAACATTTGATAGCTAGTGTTAGCAGCATTCGCTAACGTTTGCATATGGACTTGAACATGCTTTGATTGTGTTTTTTATAAAGTGTGGCAGCCGTGCTGCTTGACCAAGCACTGACAACGCGCGGGTCATTTTAAAAACAAATACATATAGAAAATAAAACTCTGACGAACATTTATTAGAGATAAAGTATTATAACTGTAATGTTACCCAGAAAAATATCTACCAGAGTGCAGCGTGTGATTCAGTGATTGGCTGTGCTTTAACTCCATAAAGCCAAAGTTACACCAACAAAGTAAAGACATGAGACAAATGATCTAATGTTTGTAAATTAAGTGTTTAAATTTTGTTATGTCATTAGTGACATCATAATTAAAGCTCCAACAGCATTTCGATCATGCTGTCTGCACCCCCAACCTCCGACTGGTTTGTCAGCTCAGCAGGTAAAAACTGTGTACTAAATTATTCACAGAGGGTGGATTACGTAGCACAGCTCGCCCACCAAGCTTTACTATATAACACTCTGCTCATCAGAAACATTTTCATATTTCAGACTCTTTCACTTTTTCATTCAGTGAGAGCCGCTCAAACATCAGCGTTACTGCTTCTTCAAATCCATGAACTCTCTTATAAAGTTCCCCGTGTCACAAACTCTCAGCATCCCAATCCCGTGGGAAAGAGTCTAACTTCTTAAAATGTTCCACCTCCACTGCCAGCTCAGTACGTGTGTGTGTTAGCCTTAGATTTTTCACATGCCTCATGTAAGCGAGTGTATCCTGATGTGATTTTATCTCACAAGAGATCATTAAAAACTCCAAAAGACGAAATTAAATGTGTGCTATCTTGATTGAATGTTACCAGCAGAGAGTTCACTTTTAGGCACACAGTCGTTCCTGACTGGTTGCAGCCGTAACGAATCGTATTGTTGAAGAGACGGCCTTGACACACCTCTGCCCTTCCTCCTGACAATGTATTTACTCTACAGCCTTGACGGAGTAGCCTGACTGCATGACGGCTGCCGTATTTCTGGCTGTAAACCTCCCTTCGTTCGTCGTATCCTCGCTGTTCCTGCTGTCTGAGTGCCGACTGACTGCCTCTCTCAAGTTCCATTTTTTTGCCCCGCTGCTATTGTCGGCACCGCACCCATCAAGGTTAGCTCTCTTGACTCTGTCAGCATCTTCTCCAGCTGTTCCTTTGTATAGTAACCACGAACGTTGACATGAAGGATTTTAATTCCCGCTGACTTGGGAGTTTTTCAGAATGATTCATGATTTCTCCTTTACAGTGCGTGACATTGGAAGCAAACCAGCAGCAGCAAATCTAGTTTTTTTTTTTTTCAAATGTTCCTCTGCTGGGGTTGAAACAGCGAGGGTGAGGCAGTCTTTTTATTCTAATGCCACTTGGCCAAAAAAACCCAAACCTTTTTGGCTCTGGAGGAAGTTGCATGTAATCTGACAAATTGTCTAAAGTTGCATTGTGGGTAAAACAGTTGCCAGGTTTTAAAAAAATGCATGAAATAAAAAAAGCTGCACTGTGTTTCTGCTTTATCTGTGAACTGAGCATTGCTTTTCAAAAGCTTACACGTTTACCCACAATGCACCTCACCACTGAGTGACATCACTTGAGGTTGATTTGTGAGATTACGCGCAGCTTCCTCTGCAGCCACAAAAAGTTTCACACTCCTGCTGTATTTTCACACATGCAGACGCCAAGACCTGCAAACACTCTGATGTGTAAAGTTGGAGGAGTTGCCCTTTAATCTGAGAGGTTAAACCTTGCAGGCTCCTTCGGCAAGGTTTCACTTTTGATTTTTTTGTAAATCCTTGAAACTGTTAATAGTCTCGAGCTGGAGTGCAGCGTGATGGGCGCTCAGGCAGCCGGTGTAGGGAGGCGAGGAGATACGTTCCCTTCTTCCTGTTGTTGTTGGCGCTCAGGCTCCTGCATCTGTACGAGCTGAAGTTTGCAAATCTTGGATCAGACCTCTAAATTTTGTACATGAAAGACTTAAGTGCTATTTGTACGCATGACTGATGAATGATGTGATTGTGTTTAAAGTGGCTTGTTATTGAATGATTACCTCCATTATCAATGTGCAAGAAAAGGCTGTGTTTGTCAGATGTAAGTCGTAAGAGCCGAACGTTATTGATGACGTTAAAACCACAATGTGTTTTTTTTATTCCACCATTGTTTCATTATTATTTCCTTTGAACTACAAAATAATGTTGTACACTCTTCAAACTGTGTTCCTCTGCTTTTAGGTTAATAAGAATATAGTTTTCTCATCATGTCCGGTGCTGCAGCTCTGTGTTCTCCCTCTTTTAGCTCCTGTCTCTTTAAGAAACCCCCCTCCCAAAATCAGTATCCTCTGATTGGTCGGCCGACAAATGCCTGGCACAGCGCTGCTAACAACAACAGAGCAGCTATGCTACGTGACAAACTAGCTGTTAGACATAAGTTATGCAATTGCGTGACATTGTGATGTCACAGAATTAAAGGCGGGACCACTAATGTTTCTTTTACATGCAAGAACATCAGTAAAACGTTGAAGGAAAAGAAAAATCAAAAAGCATGATCGGTTTACTTTACTCAAGAATCTGTAAGATGTTAAAGATGTTGTGTTTAAAGATTTGACAGAATTCACACAAATTAAGAAAAAAGTCATTAAAAGAATCCTTTATTTTTGGAGGTTTTCCCTGATTGTATTTGATTTCTGTAAAAAAAAAAAACTAAAAGCAGCTTTAGGATTTTCCAGAATATAAACTCAAACATCAGCCTGTCCCGCTGTGTGACCTCCGGATACTGTGGGCCTCCAGATTCATGTACAGTATGTTCGATATGAACTGCAGAATTCAAAGCAGCCCTCTGAGGCGACTCGCAGGGCTGCGAGTGGGGAACTGTGGGCTGTGTTGTCCGTGTCGCCGGGGACGTGGGGCGGTCCACTTTGATTTGACAGGTTCTCTGCGACCCCGTCGGGGTCTCTGTAATCCTTCAAGAGCTCCGTCGGTGCCCTGCAGGACGCATCAGTCCAAGCTCTTCATCTCTGGCTCTGCTGTTGATCCGCAGACTTCAGTGGTCAGTCGCTCACAGATGCAAAGTCTCTTTCATGGACACTATCAAACATTCAGCATCTGTCCTGCATATTCCTTCTAATCCACGTGAACTATGAACTTTGTTTGTGTGATCTGACGCTTTGTTGTTAGCCCTTAAAAGTAAGTATCCCCTTTAACTTTCTTTCTTTATACAGCTTTTTGATGTGCATACTGTACATAATTAGAGTTGTGTGCCCACCTCTTACAATTCACCCCGAGGTCTTAAATCTGCTGAGATGAATAGTGAGTTTTTTTGGGGGGGATAACCATCCTATTTGTGCCAGCGCGCTGTGTTATTTACATGCCTGCCAGGTACTGAACTAAGAAAAGAAAATAGTGCCAAGATATTATCTGCAGAGGGAGGTCAGATTCTGGAATAAATAGGCTTTAGTTGATATATTTCAGTGAGACTTTCATACTGATAAGATATATTTGCGACTATTTACGGGATTTGGCGCCGCCACATTATGCCAGTTTAGCGCCAGTCTGCATCACAGATTGTGGCCTGATTGCAGCATCTGACACACTGACTGCGGTGCCAAGGAAATGTAGTGTGTTGTGTTAAAACGCAGACCGCGTGCCGATGGCGGCCTCAAAGCGGATAGGGACCCTCTTTGCTGTAAACTGCGTGGTTAATGACGCCAGCGAGCGGCTCGTGTGGTAGCCGGGCCGCACCAAAATCTCCGTTCCCAGGGGCAAACGCAATCACGTGGTTAATCATTAAGATGCAGGGCTGTGTTGTGATCAAACCTGCGGCGTACACACAGACCGCTCCCCCTGCGCTTATAAGGCATATTTAGACCATTAGATAAGCCACAACTGACAATTAGTCTGTTGGCAGTCTCTCCCACACACATTTTCCTCGGCCTGGTTCACATTTTAGACGCAATCTTTGCACGGAGCGAGCAACAGGCCGCCTTATCAAACTCTTTAAGTTTTTATAGCTGTTCAAAATGTTGACTCTGTGACGATCCATGCAGGGAATTAATCCTGTCACGCAGTAAACTGTGCCGTTGTTGTTGAGTTTCTTTGTGTGCGGCGATACGAATGTGCATGTGGAGGCCATCTTATCTGAGCCAGATGTTTCCAGGTTGAGGCCATTTTAGCTCATGTGACTTTAAGGGTGTTAAGTAAAGGAAATTACATCAGCTGCCTTTGGTTTCGCAGACAGACTACTGTCACATGTATCCTCACATTCGGCCCAGTAAACAGGAACTGGCTTGAGAGAGGAACAAATCATTTTAATGAGCTCCATGAGCTGCAGAGAACTACAGAAAGGTGTGCTGTTTTTAATACTCACCTAACTGGGAGAGCAGAATGATATCCAAAGAAAATGACTGCAAAAGTATTTCTGGGTATATGTTTTCATTGTTGTGAATGTCATGGCTCTGAAACAATTCCTGGCGTCCTCCCAGACGGCTCCTCTCCTGGAAGCTGCGATCACCTGTTGTCCGGCAGCCACCTGCTCTTCCCCACAGAGCAGAGCGAAACATCTGGGACCTGGAGAGACTTGGCTGCCCTGTGTAAGCCCAGTGAGCAGACACCAAATCACAGAGAGAAAAAAAAAAGAGGGAGAAATAAAAAGAGACTCACAGATGTTGCATTGCAGATTAATGCTAATAACCCTGGTGCAAGGACAGGAGAAAAAAAAGAAAAGGCTCAGGGATCCAGATGTGGGGAGGAAGGGACTCCCAGGGGGAAACTCCTGCCTCGAGACGGGACGGAGAGGAATAATTCATCCCTACATGAACGCTGCAGACGCTGCGTGCATTGTGTTTGGGCCAGACGGTCGCTGTGGATGTCTAGTGATCAGCCTCCATCCACCCACTGAATTATCCAAAAAAGATGGGGACAAATTAGAGGAAATGACGTCTTTCCAACTTCAAACGTGCCTTTTCCAAAAAACCAAAACCACAATCGAGCAAAAGTGTTTTACTGAATTGGGCCTGAACAATGTGTATTAGTGCTTACGAGCTTATGAAGCTACCAATAGCGGCCTGGAAAACAGGTCCTGGAACTTCTTACTTGGCCAAATAATGAGCACACATAAATGAAGCTAGCACATTTCCTCTGTGTAGCATCTGTCTACTGTAGGAAGCTGGTCCAGGATGCTATCATAGCTAAGCTAACATTAGCTGCTCTGTCCTGCGGTTTCCTTTGTTTTTGCAACGTGTTTTTACATTGCTCCTTTACATTTGTTTAGGCTGAATTTTAAACTTCTCTCCCCTCACAACTCTGTGCTTATGGTTTGCATAGGTTTATGCACAAAAAACACTTGTTTAGGTTGAGAGGAAAACATCATGGTTTGGCTTGAAACCTCCTACCTGATTAGCGGCCACTAAAATGGCTGGAAATGTCCCCAGGTTTTCTCGAAAAACACCTGGTTTTGTTGCCATAAAAACTGCTTGAGATGTTCTGCCTTTCCGGGAAATAAAACAAAAAAGCCGGCTTTGGTCGCCACAGCAGCTGGAAAATCACCATACAGAGTCAAACTGCGGTCGGCCGTTTGGAAGCCTTTTTGGCTCGTCGGACACCACCATCGTCCCCACCTCTTGATGTGAAAGTCAGCAACATGATATGCCGCATTGGTACAAATGTCAACCTTGGAGGTATCTGAGGTTTGCAGAGACATTCACTGCTAACATTATGTCTGGGCCACTGGGCTGTGAGCTGGCTAGCAATAGCAGAAAACTGCCACCAGTCAACTTTTGGTCGACCTCGGTCTCAAATACAGGAGCTAATCTTCCAAAAAGTGGCACATTTTGTTGGGTTATAAACCACTGTAGCCTTCACATTGTCGTATTTTCATGTGTAGCCTAGCATGGAGAGGCTGCAGGCCTAAATGAACTTGATTTCTCGATATGCACAGTCTCTGACTGGACAGTTCGACATGCGTAAGGAGATTCTGAAGCAACATTTTTAGCATTTCTCTGCACCGCCGTCATCAAAACACCAAATGCTGCTCCAGTAGAACTCCAGAGTCTTGGAAATGTGTTCGTGCACACTTGTATCTCGCTTGTTTGAAACTTATCCTGGCTTTGATTTCATTTCTGATAGGATGTCAACAATGGAGCCTGCAAAACCCTCTTATTCAGTTCCCTCTGTACATTTACTGATAATTGGTGTGCAGTTGCGTGCGTCAGCATGTTTCATACCAACAACAAATCATGCGAAAATTAGATTTGCTGTTTATATGCCACAGTAGCCCATCGTGGTTTACCAAAAAACAGTAGATCACCTCAAGGCTACTAGTGTACATAAGCACAAGATGTCACGGAGCACTGAAGTGGCCCTGCAGACTTCTGGTTTTTATTTGAATTGGCTGCCTATCTGTGCCCAGGTGGTGGTTACGGAGGCAAAAAAAACACCCCAACACATCTACAGTTTCGTTTGTGCACCTTCCTCCTGCTGCTCCAGAGGCCAGCTGGGAGATGGAGTCCTTCCACCGAGTCCTGGCTCACTACCAGGGTTTCCATCAGCCAGTTGTGCTTGGTACACCTCCAAAAGAGAGGAGTGGCATCATTCAACACGTCCAATGATCTAATAACTCTTAATAAGACCGGAGCTGGTGATCACTATTCAACAGCTTAATGAAAGGTCGGGGAGGAGCACGGCTCAGGTTCCAACGCAAACAAATATAATTCCTGTTTATTGATCATTCAAATCTGTTCATTATAAGGGGGCACTGGAGCCGTCACTTGTCCGTGTTTGCTTAGAGAAACCTCTCCGGGATTACAGATGGCACAAAGTGTAGTTTCTGCCGCTGCCTGAGTATGTTCATTGGCACTGCCGCGGGGCCGTGGTAACACACTGTAGAGGCAGAAAAAAGGTTTGTGTTGGATGAGAACCAGCAGAGAGGAGGTTGCGCAATATTAGGCTGAGCTCACCCCTGCATAATATCTGAGGATGAGGAGGGACAGAGGCTGCAGACAAAGAGCGAAACTCAGAAACGGATGGAAGGGAAGGGAAGGGCAGCCAAGCTGTCCCGGGAGGCCGCCGGTCCAAATCCACTTCTAATAAAAGGTGATGAGTGGAGTGTAAGTCAGACTTTGTCGTGGAGACTTTGTCAGAGTAAGCTGAGACCAGCGCTCCGAGTGTGTATACATGTGTCAGGGTGTCCAGGAGATAAAGAGAGGCTGTCAGGAGGTGAAAGTGTAACAATGAGCTCATTTTCAGCTCCGTCGGGACAAACTGCGAGATGAGATAACGCCAACACACACACACACACACACACACACACACACACACACACACACACACACACACACACACACACACAC
>CAEMYA010000186.1:4820491-4842570 GCA_903131615.1 Diplodus sargus | reverse complement strand
AAAAAAAAAAAAAAAAACGCCAAATGAGGCAGTTCTTCCTTCAAAGTGTTTATAGTCTTTGAACTCGTGCACGCAGCGTACTGAGCCCCTCTCCACTGAAATGCATAAAATAAAAAAAGAAATGGTGCAGTATACTTTGAGATGCATCTGAACTTGATTGAACCTCTCCAGCGCAGACAGACACTTCTGCAGCGGAGAGGAGAGGGGATGAGTGTGTGGAGGAGTGCAGACTGTCGACCCCGCAGCCAAAGTCTGCATTCCACGGCAGCACAGCACAGTCCCGAGAACTGTGGCACATTTATTACAGCAGCTGATGTACAGGAAGCTGCTTGGCTCGTCGCGCGCGCCTCTTTGTGCCAAAGTGTTGGGGAGTAACTGAAAAGTACATCGTATGCTGCCACGCTCCGGCTTTAAAAAAAACAAAACAAGTGAAGAGTCCTGCACCAACCAACCAACCAGCCAGCCAGCCAGCCAGCCACTGTCTGAGAAACAAAAGAATTAATCTGCGATACTGAAATTGACATGAAGCAGCCGGCTGGATGCCAACATACATATCCAACTGGGATGTGATTTCACAGAAGGGGAAAAAATAAAAAGATGACTATGAAGAACTCACAGTGTACTGTCGCTGTGAGATCAGAGTGCAGAGAGACTCTGGTTCACTGTGGATCTAACTTTCAGGCGGGAGGGGGGGAATCATTAAAAGAGTCCCATCGCTTGATTTCCCTTATGGCAGCGTGGCCCCCCTTACACCCCCAATGTTTCTCAATTAAATTGAAAGTGTTGCGGCGTGCAAGTGCAAGAGAAAGTAATCCAGCTGCATGAAAAAGCTCAAAGTCTGTCAATCAATTATCCCATTAGTGGGAAACTTTAGAGAAGGGGGCCTTTGTTTGTCTTGTGTGATTACTGACTCAGGCAGTGGCCCGGGATAACAAGGCGGACAGGGAGGGTCCCGCAGTGACCTCACTGATACCCAAACCAGCATCTGTTATTTATGTTTTTTTTTTTTTTTCTTATTGCACAAAAGCATTAACTTAACAACAGAGCCGGGGTCCATCCACTATTCTCTTTATATAGCAATCACGAGAGGCAAAATGGGGCTTATTGAAATAATGAGCACGCACGCACACACACACACACACACACACACACACACACACACACACACACACACACACACACAAACATCTGACACGGACTCTGCAGATTTCTCTCTCTCGGCTTTGAAGAGAACAAACACATCGGTGAAACTTTAAGCATTCCCTTTATTTCTCTTCCTCAGATATGTTGCTAAAAAGAAGAAAAAAAAACAAAGAAAAAAAAACAAATATCAGCTCAGACTCCAAAGCGTCCAGCTCGTCTCCAGTGTGCAAAACTAATCAGCCTGTGTTACTCGCCCAAGGTCTTCCCATTTTTTTCATTAGCGAGATGTTCAGCCCCCACAGTGAGGCGAAGACATGAAAGGAGAAAGCGGAGCAGCTCAAAAGATGGCTTCGTCTTCGCAATTTGTGTCAATCTCGCTCGCTCTAACGTGTTTACAGAGAGATCAATTCCCAAACTCCAAGGGCCGACATTGTCAAAAATGAATAATTTAATAATGATAACCTTAAACTTTCTGTTTTGCTATAATTGCCTCTGTAATATTCTTCCTGAGTGTTTTTTTTCTTCTTCTCTCTCTCATGACTGGAATCAAAGTGGCGCTGCTTGTTTATTTCACAGTGATGACAAAATGAATTTAATGAATTTGACCTTCCACTGTTGCCAGATTTGGATTTGAGGCCTGCAGAAGGTTTTTTTTCCCCGTGCGTGTTCTTCTAATCTGTCCTGATGTCTACACAACTTTTATTTAAATGGCTTCGCTGATTTTGTGAAGCATTTTAAATGAACGCGCAGTTCACACAGCTTAGTTTTTTCCTCGCCCCCTACTTAGTCGGAACCAGCGCCGCTACATCCAGAACTGTTTAAGATCTTGCATAAGCATTAAGGGGGTGTGAGTATCTGCGCTCATCAATGAATTATGGCCTCCGCTGCTTTACCAGAAAAGATACCGTGGATCTGCTTAGCCGATGAAAAAAAAAGAAAAAAATTACATCAACATCAAAGAAGTCCGCTTAAAAGAGCAAGTTTAGAAGAATTAATATTTGATAATGCTGAAACCGAGCATGAGCACACAGCCAATGAGTGCCTGATAATCTCTTAAGAATATTAAAAGCTCTAATATGCCATATTTACTGATATTAAGGATTAAAACAGCATATAATATGCGTTTAAAAATCGTTTTGCATATCAAAATACAATTTGTGAGCAGCGATTTAATGGTAGTTAATAAGGCTCATTTCAAAAGGAATAGCAGGGACGGACACAGCAGGCCTCCGTCTGCCACCCTGTGGTCATCCTGGACTACTGCAAGGATCCAGGAGCCATTTAAATATGACTCTATTATCATTATCTTAATCGTGGGGGTATGTTTGTGCAGGTCTGGTTGTTGTTACAGGGGGTGAGTTAAAGGGACAAGCCACTGATTTTATGAAGAGGGTATAATGAGTATATGTCAACCTGTCTACTGCGGCTCCTCAGGAGAACTGAGCCATCATAGTTATTCAGTTTTCAGATTGGAGACTATTGCTGTGTCTCAATTCAGGGTCTGCACCCTTTGAAGGACCCGGCCTTTGGAGAGACCTTGTTAACTGCGACAATCTTCTTTTTCGGGCATGCAAAGAATCTATGTGTGAGGCCACGAAGTATAGTAGCGGTGCATCCTCCAAAAAGAGGGAAAAGGAGGCCACATTTGGAGGAGCCTTCAGATTGGAACAGCCTTCGGACGGCGTTGTGACATAATTGGCCTTCAAATGCTCCTCTGAAGGATGCAGACCCTGAATTGAGACACAGCATATGTGTGGAGTTTGTTGTATTAAGCCACATGTTGATATATTAATATCCAAAATCTTTCAACACATTATTTTGTAACAATTTAAGCATTTCATATAAATGTTTTGTAAAAGTAAGAAGCTCTGACACAACTTATTTCATATTTATTTATAAGTGGTGGGATGTAACTAAGTCATGCTTCTACTTTGCTGCATCTCAAAGATAATATTGTATTTTTAACTTCACCACATTAACTTGACAGTTACAGTTACTCAGTGATGGAATGAAGCGAATACATTCACTGAAGTGCTGCACGTAACAACAATTATGAGGCGCTCGTACTTTGCTGGAGTATTTTCATCTTCAGATTATAGAATATTATACTTCCACTATACCAATTTTTTTTTATATCCTCTACATTTTTTTGATGACATTAGTTAATAGTTACTTTGCAGATTACGTGTCACCTCTGAGCTAAAGAAGCACCTATTTATTTTATCACAACATTGATCCAATAATCAGATAAATGCTTGAAGTGCAAATGTATTAGGAAGGCTGGTTGACCCCTCGAATGTCAGAGACACGATGTACAAACATTAATATTAGATACATTACATTTAATATCAGAGGCTTTAGGACTCTAACTCAAGTTCTATTTGCATGGGTGAAGTAATAAAGTTCATCTTTGCTCTTGGGTACTTTTTACAACACTGCATTTACTTTGCAGATTTTAAAACAACACAGTCACCCACACTTTGTTGAAATTCACTAATTTTAAACAGTTTTCATCCAACAATGTGACATATATTTACACAACATGATCAGAGGCTGTTCTGCTGAATAATACATGTTCAACTTTTGATACTTAATAATTCAAATCCAGGACTTTAACTCGCTGCATTCATGTGACCGCTTTTCTCTGCTGCTGTAGATTATTCAACACATCGAGCGATGGATACTGCTCATATTTCCACACTGATTATTTCCTCTTTGCAGCTCTGCAGCTCCAGTTTTAGAATGAATTTGAGGATTTCACTCATTAAATCGTGTGCGCATCAGCTGCATCTTGTGCTCTAGTTGCAGCACTGGGCCAAAGCTGCTCTGCTGACTCCGAAGTCTTTGCTTTTGAGATCAGCTGCTTTAGAAATTAACATTAATGTTGTCTTTTAAATCAAAGATACATCATGTGTTCCATTCAAGAAAGACATTATGACATGCCACGGTAGGGAAACGCACAGGTGTCGGTAATGTCTGGAAAAAAGGTCATCACCTGCAGCTGATGCAGACATGGGACTCACGTTTGGACCACAGCTTGATTTATTATAGAAAAAAAATGAATTTCAAATGGCGCAGAGCGGTCAGGTGCCGACCTTGAATTGAAAATGAGTTTTTTTTTTAAACAGCCTTCATTAGCGAGCCGTTTCACCTGCGCAGCTGCAGAGAGGAGAGAGGAGACGGGCCGTGAGTGGCTGCATCTGAGTCAGTGAAGTCAGTAATTCCTCATGCAGCATTGTGCCCTGTGATTTAAACCGGTTCCTCTGCCTCTCTTTGTTAACTAGCTTCAGTATAATGATGTAGTTTTCTGTGATGTTCCAACACCATGGCTGGAGGCAGGAGTTTAGTCAGCAGCGTGCAGGATCAAGACAAAAAAAAAAAAAAAAAAGTGAGCCACTGAAAAATGGAGAAAAATGGCTCGCAGTACCCCAAGGTAGGAAATAAATTGCAGACGATAACTAGTGAAGCGAGGCACAAACAGCATAATAAATTGTTCGGGATTTTTTTTTTTTCTTGCTCTCATTCTGCAGAGCAAAATCAAACTTTGGAGTGCACAGCTGGCAGGCCATTAAAAGAATTACTTCATGCTCTGAAAACAGAGGGCTTGTGTCAATCCCTATATCTCACACACTCACACACTCACACACACAAAAAAAAGACAACACAACTCCCTCGGAACTGCTTTGTGTTTTCTGCCATCTAGGTGGGTGCGGTGATAAGCTGAGATCAGTGAGGCAAGCGCAAATACAGTAAGTGACTTGGAAATAGCTTTGAAACGAAACATATCTCCGCTGAATAAGGAGCTAAACCTAGAGTTAATACACACTGGCATGGAGTGGATAAATATTTATGCACAAATATTTATGTCGTACAGTTTCTCAATATATCAATATTAATGATTAATGATCTGCATTCCACACATTTAATAATTTAGCGAAAATAAATAAGTCATATTTTCGCCCACTCTATAAATATTCAGCAGATGTGGAGGGATTTTTTTAATTTTTTTTTTAAGTTGTCTGCAGACGACTACTTCTTCTTGTTGATCATAGCAGTCACTGGAGCAAAATGTACATCCAAAGATCTGTTAGTTGTTTGCTTAATCCAATCAATATTTCATGTGTGTGTGTATGAAAATGAGAATTACCACTCCAATCAACACACACAGACCGCGGCCTCCTCAACGCGCTGAGCAAGAACGGACTAATGTTGTGCATGATAAAAGTACATTATGGTTTATTATCGTGGTTTGTTTGAGTCTGTAGCAGCATTTAAGTGGAATTAAAGGACAAGTTCACCACAAAAAGTCAGTCATTATCTACTCACCCCTACATTGATGGAGAGTCGGGTGAAGTTTCTTAGTCCTCAGAACATTTTTCTGGAGTAAAACAGCGTTGCAGCATCCTCCTTAAGAACTGAAGTAGATGGAGATTTGTTTTAAAACGCTAAAAAACAACTGTAAAAGAAAAAACAACAACCTTATAATGCATCTATACAGAAACATGGTCGCATGCTGCAAGGCTGTTTTACTGTGACATTCCAACAAAGTTTTCTGGACCAAGTAACTTCTCCCCACTTCCCACTGGAGTAGATAATGACTGAATTTCCTTATCTTTTTAAACATGATTCAGTCGGTTTGGATGTCTGAGAAGAGCCAGAAGGTGAATTAACACACATTAGTTAATCAGTGTTATGATCAGAAATTAAGTTATACACGTTAAAGCTTGTATTCCTGGAAAGTTTGATAGGAATCATGTTAAAGAGGCCTACAGTAAAGAAAAAAAACAGCACAAAGAGGAGCGATCAGTGTAATAAATACCACCTGATGTAAATCACATTGCTGATGATACGCTTTCTTCCCCCTGACTCATGAGGTTTCCAACGCCTGATGGTTTTCCTGTCGAATCATTGAAATACAGCAACTTGGGCGAGAAAAAACATGCAACAGTATTAATAATGCATCCTCAGCATGCATTCTGCATCATTATTCTACAATTTAAATGAGGGTTAAAGCTCACTGCTTTACTGGTACAAGAGCAATTGAACATTAAATATACAACAGTAGAGTATTTTCTCCCAGTGAAACTGTCATTACAACCATTTTCATATTCAGCTCATGGTCGCATAAGACAGATTTAACCCCGTCGGTCCCGTCCTGCTCGTAGTCCGAGTTACAGAGTGAATACGCTGCTGTGGTTTGTTAAATTCCCTTATAGCAGTGATATATAGGCCAAGCTCATTAAAGTGAAACTCTCGCCACAAAGCAACTGAGGCCTTATTTGTGATTGAATATGAGTCAAACCTTCGTGTAAAAGCATAATTATGACGAAAGAGCCACTTTTAAGATTTACCGTAGTTTTGTTTTTGGGCAAGCTAATTTTCAATGAGAGTGCTACGGGCACTTTTACGCTAGCATCAAAATCTCTGTTTTTAAAACACTAAGAAGGCTCAACACAACATGAAACTTTGCTCGTAGTATCACCAGGGTCTCTACACATGAACATGAGTATTGAGAACATTGTTTGTGCACAAAGAGTTTATGAAAATGAAGGTTTTTGAACTACTCACCGTAGGAGCTGGATCTCTGGTGCGCCGCCGTCATGGCAGACAAAAAGTGTCGATACCCGAGTGTGACCTAACAGGCAGGAGAGTAATGGTGGACCGCTCCTCAAGCGGAGATGCAGCAGCTAATGTGAGTCGTTCAAAAACCTTCTTTTTTAGTAACTCTGTGTACACAAACAATGTTCTCAATGCTCGTGTTCATGTGTAGAGACCCTGGTGATACTACGAGCAAAGTTTCATGTTGTGTCGAGTCTTCTTAGTGTTTTAAAAATAGAGTTTTTGATGCAAGTGTAAAAGTGCCTCTGCACTCCCATTGAAAATTAGCTTGCCCGAAAACGAAACCACGGTAAATCTTAAAAGTGCCTCTTTCGTCGTAATTATTACATGAAGGTTTGACTCATATTCAATCACAAATAAAGCCTCGGTTACTTTTTGACGAGAGTTTCACTTTAAATAGTAGATCAAATACATTAAATGTACTGTTTACATGACCATTCATTCGGCCATGAGTGCATGTGTCTCTGATCAATAAATCATTTGCCAAATACAGATTTAAAGGGTAAGTTCTCCCAAAAATAAAATGTATTGTCTAATCACTTCATACTGATTCAGTTAGGTGAAGTTTTCGGGTCCGTCAGAACATTTCTGGAACTCAACAGCAACAATTGAAGTAGATGGGGACTCGTTTTAAAACATGAAACTTACAAAGACGGCTCGTCTGATGTAATCCAAGAAGCCCAGAGATTTACATTTATCAGAGACTTTTGTCCAAATCGACTGCCATGCAAGATGCCGACCAGCACATCAAGAGCAGGTCTGGGGTTCAGTGTCTTGCCCAAAGAAACTTTGGCATGCAGACCAGGGGAATCAAACCAGCGATCTTCAGATAAGTAGGCGCTGGCTCTGCCCCGAAGCCACAGCCATCCAACTAGATCCCAAATTGATTTGAGAAGACTTTATTTGGACGGTGGATACACTTTTTTTAGCGTCACAATCCCCTCAAAATGACTTGTTTCACTTTCAGAATTTGAGCCATTCGGTCCAATAACATGAGGAAAGTCTAGAAGAGCCTCACAATTCAATTATTTTATCCTCATTCAAGTTAACCTGGCACTAAAAAGGAAGTTAGCCAGCTCTAGTGAGCACGTGGAAGAATCCCGGGGGGCGTTCTTTGGCTTAAAACGCCTCTGAGCGGCTTTAATAAGAAAAACTGGGGCTCCACCTGGAGGACTGTGTCCACTAGTTATCGGTCCATTGGGTAATTTTTCATTTTGGGGTGAATTAATCCTTTAATGTTAATGAGGATAACTGTCACACTCACTTTAAGTCATGCACCTAGTTTACAAACATAAAAAAAGATAATAAAAAATGCTCTGCTGTGATTTTTTCCTCCAGTTTAACTGTTGTTCTCTGTAGTTCTGTAGGTGAGCTGGTCCAGGTGTGTGTGTGTGTGTGTGTGTGTGTGTTCTGGACCGGGGGGGCGACACTGGACCTCAGGGCTCCGTGTGCACTTCAGGGTGACGCTCACTCCTCTGTACATCTCCACTCTCTCTCCTCCGGACCAGAGCTCAACCTGCGATGATTTTTTAAAAGCAAAATGGCGACAGTGTGAAGAAGAAGAAGTAGAGGAAGAAGAAGAGGGGGAGAAGAAGAACGGTGTCAAGTGCAATGACAAACTTGAGGACACGGGCAGACGTCGAGAGGAGGAGGAGGAGGAGGAGGTAGGTGTTCACACAGCCTCACGGTGACACGGTGGAGGAGCAGCCCAGGTGCGGTGGTGTCGTTAGCTGGCGACGTGAAGGTATGAAAACACCGCAGTGGGCTGATGACTGAGGGAGGCTAGTGCTCACCTCTTAAAGTGGCTCCGCTGCTGCTCCAACGCTGAGACTTCTGCTGAGGCGGTTCTATGTTTGTGGGTCAGAGCAGCTCCAGCTAACTGCCGCATAGTCGGTGTGAACGCAGGCGAAGCTAAAGGTGGCGGTTTGAAAACTAGCTTAACTGTTTCAGTTGGTCAGTTTGTTGTGAAGGACGAGCCGTTAGTTAACCGTTACACTAACTAACGACCGTTGGGAGCAGAGCTGAGCTGAAGTTCAGTGTTACAGTGAGAATTTACTACTGTTTGTATGTATTTAATCATTTTAAAGGATTGTTTCTACTGTAAACTTGATTTATGAAGTTTAATATCTCTCTCTGACTCTAAATGTCTCATTAGGAAAAGTGATTATTAGAGAGGAGAAATGTATGGAAGTTATTTAATGCCAAAAGCAAAGTTTAACTCTTATTAACCTAAGTGTCTGAAATCACTCCCCATTCATTAACACTGGGTCATATTTACCTTCACAATCATACTTAATTCTCACAACAGAGCGAACAAGCACGTGTCCATGCCATGTGCAATACTACTTTCTACTTTCTTCTCACAATCCCACGATGAAATGTGTTTTATAGCTTTCATAGAAATTACAGTACAGTGGTGCCACACTATACCAGTCAATAATGATGTCCAGAGTAACAATAACAATAATAAATTGCAAAGACATTGAATTTCATCGTGACATTGAGAATTTTGTCGGATAAAGCCTACTGTTTCTATACATTTAATCATTTTAAAGCATTGTTTCTACTGTAAACTTGATTTATGAAGTTTAATATCCCTCTCTGACTTTAATAATCACTGTTCCTAATGAGACATTTAGAGAGAGAAGTTATTTAAAGTCAAAAGCAAAGTTGAACACTAATCAACCTGACTGAGATCACTCCCTATATACTAATATTGCACTATATTTACATGTGGTGCATGATATATGAGCCTTTCTTACACGGTATCGGCCATAAGAGGCAGGTCATTATTGCTTATTGTATTGGCTTAATAAAATCCATATCATCCGTCCCCAATATTTACCTTCACAAATGCTTTGGAATTTATCTGCAACATAAGTAGCTCTAATAAGTAATCAGATTAAAATTGGCTAAACAGGTGCAGCATGTACACACAGAAGATGTGTAATGCACCTTTACAGTCAGTGGACTGTGATACCGTCACTCCTGCCCTCTGGAGGTCGTTGGTGATGTCACTGACAGTTGTTTCCGGGTTTGTCTTTACAGCTCTCACATTGTTTCGTCGTCACCCGCTGATGTTTTCCTTCGTCTACCAGTTGGACATCTGTTGCTGAGTACACCAGCGGTTTCTTTCTTGGCAATGGCCGGTGTTTGTGCAATGGCTCTGATTGATTTTCCATCTTCTCTCAGCTTCAATATATTGCTTGCTTTTCTCCCATAGACAGCTCTGTGGTCTTCATGTTGGTTGGTTGGTTTTTTAACAATAAATGCAGTCGGCAAAGGCAAAACCCAAAGCTGAAACTGAGCACAGACATTCAGTGATATTTATTCTTTGAATAATCAATGTAATAGGACACACATGGGCAACAAAGAACACAAAGTCACATGTTGTCGCTAAAGGTGCTATCTTCTAAGTTTTTTTTAAACAGACCTAGCTATAAATACCTGAAAATGGAAGCTGATATACTGATCTCTTGTCTCAGATTCATCTTTTGGTGTCAAAGCCAAATGTTTTCAGTGTACAGCCTTGCTGTTTCAATAGTTCTGGATGGGACTGTAGCTGTGGGATATCAAGTAAACAATCCTTGCACACTACATCTGAGCCTTTCTTACTCTCAGGTGTAGAATAATGATAAAGAAGACTACTAATTTTTGATCAAATCAAAGCGTTGTTCACAAGCAATAACTCAGTTTCCCTGGCAACACCTGAGGGTTTGATTGATAGCTGGAACAGTTAATACAGTCGCATAAGATTCTTATGCGATAAAAATGTTGTTCACTAATCCAGTTAATAGGACAAACCTAAGAAACGCCTTAGCAATGGGAGATAAACTGGTACAGCTATTAGCCAGAAAGCTAATGTTATGCTAGTGTGATTCAAAGTCAGTAATATTGACAAACGGTACGTTGTCTAGCCAACATCCCCAAATCAATATCAAGATGTCCATGAACAGGTGACAGTCCATGTGAATGGCCGGCGGCAATCAATCAAATTCATTCAAAGAAATTCCTTTTCATTTGAAATTAGTTCAACCTTGATTTCTGGGAAAAAGTGAGAAGCTTATTTTGTATGTCTATTATATTTGAATTGCACTCATAGTATTGGTTCTGAACTGCAGTGTATAATGTAATATCACAAAAGTCCTAATCACTCTTTTTTGGTAGATTTTCAAATCCTGATAATAGAATATGTAATTAAATGTAATTGAAATTATGAAATGCCGTGTTAGGTTGTGCTTCCTGTGAAAATGTTATGGACATTAACATAACACAAATAATGCAGACATTTTCTTGAGGTTTCTAGATGGCACACTTCCTGGACGGTGCAAGAAAATATCATTGTTATTTTTGTGGCTGACTCAGTAGTTTTGCGGTTAAAGAACTGCCATAACCTTGGTCTGATCTGGGGGAGTTTATTTACATTGTAGTTGTTATCATCTCAGAAATAGGGGTTTTGTAAAAATCAAAGTGTAGACCTACATAAGTGAGTCCATCACTCCCTGCAGGTGTCTAAGGATGAGCGCTCACGGCTTTCATGGAAGAAGTCAGTGGCAGCTTAACTGCCTAGTGTAGGTTTTACTGCATTAGTATACCACAGAGAGTAAAGGAGTCAACTGCTCAACTAAATAAATCAGATGGTTGAGGCGTGTTATCCACAAATTGATTATATGTCACTTGACAAGGTCAAATATTTTAACCAAGATGCCCGAAGTCCCTGAATGCTCAGCATAGCAAACAGTTATGTGTTCTCTGTTGGCCTGGCTGGCTGCTTACACAGCTATAAATGAAGACACCTGGGACTACTTAAATGGGAGTACACTGGCCTGAATTAGCAACTCAGCTGAGGAGCAGCTGCAGAGAAGAGATATTTTAGTAATCAGGTGGATCTACCAAGAACATTGAGGTCTGCAGAAAAATACATCAGAGGCGAAGGAAATAAGGGCGCCATGTTTTGACAGATTCACATCAGCTGAATCACTCTACGACTCATTAAATCATCTGCATGAAATTGATAACTAACAGTTGTTTTCGAACATATTGAGCCGTTCAGTTTTTGCAGTTATCACTCTTACGATATGAAAATATAAATGCCAGTTCCCATTAGAGCTGCCATCACAGAATATTTTCATTACGGTGCTAAATTGTAAAAAAAAAAAGCAAAAAATGTCTGGCACAATTTCCCGGAGGCCAACAGTGCATCAGTTAACGCTTGTTTTTTATCTGAATGCCAATTTACTGTTATAAATTGTAATAAGTGATTTGTTTTGTTGCAGATTACTTTGTGTTGATTTTGAAATTAATTGGTTGTGAAAACATTTCAGCTCCCTCCATACTGTTAACATATTTAACTCTGTGGCAGCTTAATATTTTTAATGCTCATATTGAGGTTTAGGTTAATGAATAAACAGGCTACATTATTGGATGTCCCTGATAACTTACCTGTGCTTTATGACAAATCATACTGATGCTGTAACATACAGTACATACTGTGGCAATATGACCAGCAGGAGTCAACTAGTTTGTTCCAAGACGTATTTTCAATACTGAAAAATTAACCCCAAGGTGACGTTTTCAAATGATTTGTTTTGACCAAACAACAGTCCAAATTCAAACATATTAAATAAAGGATGATATAAAACAGACAAAAGCATTGATTTTTCTCATCTTGATATTTTATGGCGTCTGCTAAGTTTTGAGAATTGCTTATAAACATAATAACTAATTAATGACGTGTTTTCAAATGAAAAAGGCTACTTTATTTATGAACTTGTAAGAGTCCAGCCGTAAAACACTATTAAACACAATGGATTTATCGTGCTCATTATCTCTGCCTGGTGTTTACAACACTTTTCATGCAGCACTACACTCCCAAACCCTGAAATATAACTAGGATTCATGTTATTGGAGTTTTTATAACAGTTTGTTCCCATCTGACAGCGAGGTTGTGTTTTCAGGGAAATTAGCTTTAGAGACCAAAACAGTTTTTTTGTATTAGGCTGTAAACATGTTGATTTCTGCCGGCGTCTTACAGAGTTTGACTCACTTTTAGGAGCCGGCCTCAAGTGGCCGTTGGAGGAGCTGCAGGTTCTGGTTCTTCCACGTTTACTTCAGTTGCACACATACACACGGTTTTGTTGGGATGAAATCCTAATGACTCGCCCTTCCTCTGGTGCCACCAGCAGGTCAGAAGGTTGCATGATTCTGTCAAATATCTCAACTTATGCTTGAATTGTTACAAGATTTTTTCAAATTTCTACAACACTAATGATGTTCCTATCAGCCTCATCAGTGCTTAATGAATAGCGCTAATTACCTCTGCCAAAGGGTTTACGTTTGCCTCTTTGTTTCTTTGTTGGTTGGTTGGTTTGTGAACAAGATTACACAAAAACTACTGAACATGTTTCCACGAAACTTGGATGGAGGATGAGTCTCGGCCCAGAATAGATCCCAGTAACTTTAAAGTTAAATTACGGTTAAGCAGTTGTGGATGGTTAAAAGTTTAGAGCGATTCAGGACTATTGAGTTTGATATTGAATGAGATTTGATTGAATAAGAAGGGGACTATTCAACCTTGGTGGAATTAAGTGCTCTATTGAGTGGTATTCAAGTTGATAAGAGGTTTAACAGGCTTAGTTACATATGTATCTTTGTCTTTGAATGACTTCTTGACAAATCAACAGGATGTATATATATGTATTTGTAATAAAACATTACATAAAATATTTGGGGTGCTAAAAGTGCTTTATGGTCAAGAAGAAATGGTTGATTTTGTAATTGTTATTATATTGCATGGGGGTCTGTGTCCTTAAACACTGAGGAGGTCCAAAAAAAAATTAATTTCCCTTTGAATTATTATTTTTTAACTAATTATTTCAGTATTAATCCGACCCTGCTAAAATCTTCCTCCCTCGTGTCCTTGTGTGGATGTATTTTTGAAGAAATAATGTCCTCAGCTTTCAGTTATGGTTCCAAAGCAGAGTCTGAATCGCAGGGACAGATTCCCCGAGGCAGCGTGATGTCAGATGCGATCACGAAGTCTTCCTAAAACCTGAAACGATCCTTGTAGTGAGCAGCTTTCCACTTTACCAACACAGTTAAAGAACATTTTCAGCTTTCTGTTTGTGTCTCTGTTACAGGTGTGTCTTCTAAGAGCCATGTGGTGGAGTCAGTGCTCCAACAAAGACCGGTAAGTACAAGTATCGACTGTGCCTGTCTTTTGTTTCCTCTTGTTAAAAGTTCTGCATGGTTACTGGAGCCACTTTTTGCAAATCTGGAAAACCCAGGTGGCAGAATATTGTCTCTTATTAGAAGTGACATTATCAGTTTAGGATTCAGACAAGAATCACAACAAGGTGACCTGCTGTGAAGCGACGCACGTTAATAATTTGTGTCTAATAGCCATCGAACTGCCGCGGGTACAGCTGAGCTCCAAGCGAGTGTTGTTTGCTTTCTAATTGAATAGCAAGAACATGTGCGTCGCTCGGAGTCTAATGCTCATGTTAGTTTCATCATTATTATAATCATGATGGCAGAGCATAAACCTAAAATGTGACCGTCTTTGAAGAGGTGTTATCATTCAGCAGCACAGTTGTGTGTCTCCTTACCAGCTTAACACCTGAAACTGTAGCTCAGATGTGTGAAATGCTCTGAAACTATAGCTGGGTGTGATTACCAGTCAAATTAAATCTGAGATGTCAGTTACATGTGTCAGTGCTTCCACTCCCACGCCTGGCAGGTTGTAGGGAGTGACAAGCTGGCTGTTGATTATTTTCCAGTGTGAAACCTGAATCACTGACACACAACTAGTGTTTACCATCCTCTCGTCTTTGTTTGATTTTCCTCAAATGTGAGCCACGATTGGGGATGAAACTGATGAAATTATCACCATATTAAAATCGTACCATCATGTTATAATCATTAGATCAGCAGTTTTGCTCAGAGGCAACACATTTTTCTTCTGGAATTCTGTGAAATATCTACTAAATGGTTATTCAGCCATAGAAATGTTATTGACATGTTAATTCTGCTCATTGTCACTAAACCTGGCAACAGCCTGGCAACACACAGGCTTTGTTTACACAAGGTGCTGTGTGTTTGGAAGTTAATTCCACTTGTTATTACTCAGTATTTATGATGTTGGCCCTTCAAATAAGGGTATTTGTTACAGATTACATTTCATTCATTGAGGACAGGCCTGTTTTTTAAAGGAAAGATAATTTCATGTTAACTACTTGATTGTTATTCACAGCAGAAATGCCAAACATTTTGTATTTCTAGACTCTCTGCATTTTCTCTGTCTCAAACTGAATATCTTTGGGTTTTAGGCTGATTTGAAGCAGTATCAATACACCCGTACTACCAAATTAACTCTGATGCTGTGCACGACAGTATTGTGTGTTGTGCACCACAGAGTACAAGTAAGCCTTGATATATTTCAGTTTTCTGTCAGTTTTTCCTCGTGGCATCAAACATGGTATTGAGTATCAATGCTTTTCAAGGTATTCTATCAAAGTTAGAAAGTATAGTATTGTGACAACGTCAGTCTGGGGGCTGTGTGTCCTGCATGTTTGCATGACAGAAGTGGAATGAATGAGAGACAATATGCAGGTTTCGATAAAACACCAGTAACCATGGGACCGAAATAAGTGATTTTGAAATGACTGGAAACATGCAGGCTCCCCCCTGTGGAAACACAGAATACATTAGTGATAATATAGGACCGTACGTTAATGAGCTAGACACTTTAAGTCACTCATGTGAGGATATTTACGATTAACCTGATTATTTTACTCATCATAATCAACTTATCCTCTCTTTATATTGCAATAAAATCTTACTTTTATATCCCTGTAAACCAGCGATGTAAAATGGCGAAATAAAAATAATTTGCAAACAACACAATCAGCTGTTTTCATATGCTTATACATTAAACGTCACACTATGCATGTAGAGTTAAACTCTGGCATGATGGCTTTTATAGTCTTAATGCAGTACTTTTTTTGTTCCTGGAGCACCTGCCCTGCATGTTGTGTCATTGCCACAACACACCTGATCCAACTGCATCGGTCGTTATCAGGCTTCAGCAGAGCTCGATGACGAGCTGATCATTCGAATCAGGTGTGTTGGAGCAGGGAAACATCTGAACATATGCAGGGCAGGGTGCCTCCAGGAACAGGATTGAAAAACACTGCCTGTATGCATTAAAATACAGCTATACGACTCACCTCTTTATGCATTTGTGTGGTTGGATCCTGATGTTATTTGCTTCCTAATTTTTGAATCCATATATTGTATGAGAGAGGATCGGCTTCAAGCATCCGATTATAATGCACTTTTATAGACATGTCATCAGTTTTACACACATGTATGTATAAAACTGCATTTTGATATCAACCCTCATACTGTAATTTGAGCTTTCATATTTTTTTGTAGTTTGTACTCAGAATGGAGACATGAGAAAAAGCATTTGCTTCCTTAATTTGTGACGGCGGCTCTACTGAGAGGGATTCGCAGAAGCATGTTCTTGATAAATTTCCAGGGATGGCACTTTACTCTCTGGTTCTGATTCTCTGACACATGATGCAGCCTGATTTTTACAAAAGCCCTCAAGCAAGAGTCTGTTGAAGACAAAAACAAAGTTTATGTCATGACAAAATCCAGACTTGGATTTACGTTCTCTTTTTAGTTTGTAGTTTGGGATGTTTTTTTTCATGTTCACAAAGCTTGCGTAGGACTCTTTTTTTTCCAAGAGCCATGGGAGTGACCTCTTATGGAGAGGAATTTGTTTTAAAAGAGAGACCGATTTCAGCTACTTAAATCTCAGGGACGGGCAGGTGAGATTTCTTTGGTCCATCAAAGGCTGAGTGAAGCAGTAAGTCTATGTGCTGCAGATGTCCACAATCCAGCCTGCTGCTCAGCCTCTGCAGATCAAACCTCCTGTCATCCTGTTTCACTCAGGTTATGGACCATTTCCTCCACTAAGGGGCAGAATATGATCACTGATGCTCTCAGTTCTACCTCAGAAGGAGGATATGTTGAAAAGCAACATCAGCTAACGTGGCCTGTGTAATCACATTAAAATGAATAGAAGATAATTTGGAAAATAAATGATGACCAGGATTGTCATTATATAAAATTTATGGTAAAACATTTACAAAGATAAAAGCAACTGGCATGTTGATAAAGATCATGATAACCTGTAGAAAAGAACATACTGATGTATAATAATAATACTAATAATATGATAATACTATTAATTTAGGGCATATCTGCATCTAGTGCGCTTTCATTATTTATATCAGAGGTAATTTCGGTTTCATTCACAGTGCAACTTAATCAAAATGACCAGATTATCTTAAAATTGGGGCTGCAATTAATGTCTATTTGCTGATTAATCTGCTAATTATATTCTCAACTAAATAGTCATTTGGTCTAAAAAATGCCAGTAAATGTTAGAATATGTCGATTAGTGTTTCCAAAAAGCCCCAGTTGACGTCCTCAAATGTCTTTTTTTTTGTCCACAACCCAAAGCTATTCAGTTTACTGTCATAGAGGAGTAAAGAAACCAGACAGTATTCACATTTAAGCGACTGGCATCAGAGTTATGAGTTACTCAGATCGATTATGAAGTTGGCGATTAATTGACAACTAATAAATTAATCAACACAGTTCTACTAAAATGGTTGCTGTCTTTGATTCAGATGCGCCCGAGTCTGCAAGAATGTAAAATCACTCTGGTCTTATATTTATCCCTGAGAATATTTCACCAGTCCAAACAACCTCTGTCTTTGAGGGTTTGGTTTAGCGAGCTTCTATTGTACATGAGCTGCGAGGCGGCTAACCCTTTCTGTGATACCTATCTAAGGTTGAGCTCAGCACTTTCCTCATTATTTCCCACTTATTCTTGGAGTTGGATGTGATATTTTAGAGATTTGAGCATGCGGGGCACAGGTTAGGCGCAATTATGCTGACGGAGGGCTTTTACAGCTGTGCTCAATGAAGTCTGGAGTATAGGATTATACGTGTAGAAAGTTATATAGTGATTAACCTTCATTTCAGTCCCTTCAGTGATCTCTAGGAGGAAAATCCTCCTCCAATCAGCTGCTGTCAGGTATATTTCTCCACCCTGATAAATGACCTTCAACATGATGGATCGAGGCATTCCTTCTTCATCTTCTTGTGCTTTTGAAGCATTTGTTTGCCCTTTTAGGAAGTTCAAGTGCTTCCCTTAAACTACATACCACTGCGGTTTCTTTCAGCTGTGCGGACACATATTCAGACATAACTTAAAGGTCCCCAGTGTAGTTTGTGACCAGTGGTGGCGCTATGGAGCAACTTCAGATTAGCTCTCTGTTTTGTTTGTATCGTGCAAACTATATGTAAACTATGTTAACAAGAAAACTCCACAGACATATTAAAATGTCTAAAAATTGACAAAACCTTTGTTATATATTTTGTTTAGCTGTGAACTTAAATTATTATTATGTGCGCACTTTAGGCTTCTGCCCACCGAGCCGGCTAACTCCCACTTTAGTGACCAGTTAACTTGAATGGAGATAAGATCATTTAATCGTGCGACTCTTCTAGACTTTCCAAATTTTATTCAACCAAATGGCTCAAATTCTGACAGTGAAATGCAGTGTGCCCGTGTGACGAGGTGGGCGGGGTTGGAGGACGGATGAATGCTTTATAAACATCAGTTACAACTTTATAAAGGCCATCCACACGACGTTGGTAGATGAACTACACAGCAATTTATTAAACATTTACAGTATTGTGAAGTTTTTCTAAACATCAGTTGCAACTTTATAATAAACAATTACTCAATAAATGGTCTACAAAGCATTTTGTTGTGGTAACAGTGAAATAACGATTAACTAACATTGTATTAAAAACTGAAAAGTAAAGATCTACCAGTGGGATGAGATCATTCTAACCACCTTCTACAGTCTACAAGATGCAATAAGAAAGAAACTGACACTTATTTAAACAACCGTTTTTCTTTTTTTTACATCAGGAACAGGTAATGAGGTAAAACAGTCGTATCCCTGTTAACTGATTTCTCACCTGACGTGTGGGTTTGTTTTATTAGTTCGGGTCTTTGGTGTGGTGACAGAAGCTGCACCTTCACTGAACTCCATGTTTTTTTTAACAGGAAACAATAAAAATCCTGTTAATCTGCTAATGATATAGAAAAAAAAAATGAATCAAAGCTCAATTGTCACAGTTGTTAAGCACCATTTAATTAATTAAAAGTATCGACGCCATAATTTTCTAGTTATTATGCGAAGATATTTAACACTATTATGGTTTTAAATTATATTATTTAATGTCACGACATGATAATCACCAGTAATCCTTTTTTTCCTCAAGTGCAGGCTGATTGATGAAGCTGCTCCTGCCTCGTGTTATCTTGTTTTTTTCCTCAGTGTTTGAACGTCGACGCTGCAGAAAAGCTCCCACAACAATGGCAGCCTCCCTCCCTCACCCCTCAGAGAAAGGGACATTTTTGAGCCCCTTTGATTTGGCCCGATTTGTTTTGATGTGAGGAGTGAGTGGTTTTTAAAATCTCCTTAACTCCCCAGGCCTGGCCCGGTCTCCCACAGGGCTAATGACCGTAGCCTGGCCCGTGTTGAATAATACAGACGCTCGCGAGGTGGAAGTGGGGAGGAGGGCAAAGGGGTTAGACATGGGCCCTCCTTCTACAGTACACCTCCATTGATAAGATTGTATTAATTGGTATGAATAGAGAGGGTTTTCTCCCTCTCCTTGTATACATTTACCATTATACTCATTAGCTTCCCGTTGCCTCCCAGCGAGTTTCTCCTTCACATCCCCCGGGGTCTCCTGGGAGGCAATTTGCATCTCTCCATGGTGTCTCTCTGGGGTTATTGAGGAAATATTAGCCCCTTTTCTTCTGTGGCCGACCCTTTGATTTATTTGGAGCTGGAGCTGATAGAGTGGCACTCACATGTTAATGACTGGCGCTGATACAGGCCCCTGGTGCAAGACGACTCATTGATCCGGGTTGAAAAGGTACAATTGACAAGCAGTACTGAATAATCGCCTTACATGCGTCTGTGTGTGTACGTGCGTGTGTGTGTGTATGTGTGTGGACCTTGGGAAATGACAAGGGAATCCCACTGCTGTCAAGGCTACTGCGCTCAAGCTGTCCACTTTCCCTGATAGAGTTAGATAAATAGGCTTTTGTTGGGCCATGAATTCCTCGTGACTTCTTGACAGCCGCAGTTTTGGCGCTTTTTCTCTTCTGAGGCCGGCTTCTTCTTTGTTCACTGTAGGCTCTGCTGCTCCTGTCATCTCTTTGACCCCATGTGATCACAGCGGTGCTTATTTTAGCCACGTCTCGGTCTCCAAAAACCCCATTCAGCGGCTGCAAACGACGCACTTGATCCAGTTACTGTTTAGAGTTGTTTGTCCTGGTCTTATAATAGAACTCAAGGTGACTGCTGAGGACTCCCTTTTGTTGCCATTAGTGACTGCGAGGCCCCCGCGCCTGCTCCTGCCGCGGCGAACTCACATTATGTTTTAAAGAAAGATAATGAGAGATTTCTTCCTAATACCTGCGATGCTTGACATGCCTCCATATTTAAGCTCACTGATGTCTGCTCGGCAGTGTGGAGCCTGTCCTCAATTTGGAGAGCAGTTTGACACCGACTCCCTTTCATGTGAATGGTCACATGTCTACGGCAAAGCGGCAGCTACAAACTTTGAAATATATATTTATATACGTTTCATTTTTCTTCCACCTCAGTCGACGAGGGAAGCATGTGAGCGTGCCTAATCATAGCAACAACTTCTGTCTCCCTTAGTATTTGTATACTCTCAGTTATATGGTAATAATAACATTTAATAAAAGTCAACATCCTAACTGCCACTAAACAAAAATACCCACCACCACAAATGCTGCATCCTCTCTGCATACTTATAACACATTAAAGGTTATGTATATCAGTTGCGCAGCTCATGCATACTGTTATGAAGGAGAAATGCAAGAAATGGAAATGTGCCATTTGAACGAGCCGGCGCAGCTTGCCAAAAGCGGGCAAGTGGGTAGTGCTTGTGGTGATGGTCGGGTTTGTTTTCCTCTCTGTGTTGGGAGATGAGAAGTCATGTATCTAAACAGAGCAGATATGATGTTTATGAGAGCCATCTGCTTGGCAGCCCTCCTGTGCCCACTGCCCTCCTCAACGTGAGAGCAGCCTCATTAAAACGGTCACATGCCTGAGAAATTTCTAACTGCTGTTTTTTTTTTTTTCTCCCCTTCTTCCCCTCTTTAAAAGGAGTAGAGTTTAAAACTAACAAAGCCTTGGGAAATCCCCATCAGACATCCCTCCCTTAATCCATTTAATTTTGAAAGGTATTGTTTAAAGCTTTAAAGTTTATATCGTTTAATCCCCCTCCAACACTACGGGCAGCAAATGAGGCCGTGTCAGCAGCTTGAACAGATATAATCTACTCCACACAACAGAAAATCCTCCTTCAAGACAAGGTTGCATGGGTTTCCTGTGAACTCACTGTTTGATGTTTCTACCTGCTATTGAACATGACTTCTGTCTTAACCCAACTGTCACTCGCTCCCTGTCCCCTTTTATCACTCCGAATGTTCTCGCTTCACCTTTTTTCATCAGTAAATCTACCATCACAGTCATTTCACTCACTCCCCCTTTTTTTTTAGAGCGGGGCCAAGGAGAAGTTGTTGTGGGCAGGTTCAGATGTTTTTTTTCCTACATGTGTTTTGCTTGTGCTGAACCTCGGCCAAAGGGTGCGGTTGTCTTTTGGTTTGCAAGAATCAGTCTCACCTGTCGTTCTGCTCTCCCCAGTTCACCTACATCCTGTCTCCATATGCCTTTTTTTTGGGGGACTCCACTGCAAGTGCAAGTGTTTATAATGTATTGTAAGAGAATATCCCTTCCTTAGATATTCTACACATTATCTTATAGATTAGATTATAAAATTCTTTGTGAAATCAGTATAATTCAACATTTTGGGAAATGCACGTATTCACTTTCTTGTCAGGGATTAAATAAAAGATTGACTCCACTCTCCTATCTATCCGCTAAATATGAAGCTACGCCTAGTAGCCGGTTAGCATATCGGATAGCTTGGCCCGGTCCAAAGGTGACAAAAAAGGCTTAATAGAACATGATGATTTTATGTAAGATATGTACGCTACTTATCTATGAATCTTCTCTTAGATCTTAAATATTGCTGCTAAAGCATTCATTAGCATTTAATTTGTTCTTACAATAAAGAACACAATATTCTTTCACAACGCGCCGACTATGGTGCTCATA
>CAEMYA010000186.1:4801493-4820159 GCA_903131615.1 Diplodus sargus | reverse complement strand
AAAAAAAAAGAAGTTAACAGTGTGTTTTTTTTTTTCTTTCTTTCTTTTCGCTGTGGCACCTTCGCTGAGAGAACACACTCACCTTGGGATTACTGGAGTGTCAAGCCGAATATCTGTTTGTTTTGAGCCACACTTTGATACTCTCACACTTAAGAGGCAGCTTCATAAATTCACATTGTGTCAAATAAATCAATAGATCCCATTAGCTGAGGAAGTTGTGTAGTGCAGTACTTGAGGGACTGTGGTTCCCCTTGTTTAGACATTTCTCCAGCAAAGGCGATGGCAGAGGAATATAAGGTTGGCTGTTGATCCATACAGACAGCTCCAGCAGTTGAAATGGTTTGGCTGACTGGTCCCAGTTGGTTTTTAGCTCTGTCTCCTCTGTGCTGCCAGCCCGGGTCTTCAGTTGAACTGGAAGGAGGAATTCGCTTAGACATTCACAGCCTTACAAGCCTACAGCACCAAACTTTTCCTGCCTGTTGTCCTTACAAAGCTTAAGTTTGTCTATTACAGTTGCTTCCATTAAATAATTGCTAAAGATGAGAACGATGTCAAACTGAATATAGCTTCATCATTTTTCTGGAATGGCCTTTGTGTTGTCAGTAGGACTTTGTCTTGGTTTATCTTCACGTTATTTTCTAAGCGTTTTTGTTTATGAAATGGCCTTCACAAATTTCTTGAGCCCAATGTTACTCTGCCAAATGTATTGTTTTGTTCAATAGTCCAAAACCCACAGAGTTTTATTGACAATTATATTAAACAGAGCAATGACAGCAGCAAATATTTACACTTGACTAGCTGGTACCAGAAATATTGTGATGACTGACTCAAACGATTGCTGATTAATTTCCTGACAACTCACCAATCAATTAATGTACTAGCTCGAGCTACTACTCTGCACCAGCTCTTGACAAGTATTGTTGTACATGCTGTTCTCTTTTCTATATACTTTCAGCCTTTCTATCAGGGCTGGGATATACATACCATCAATTATTGCAATGTCGATATTATTTGGTCAAATATATTGTGATATTTATTCTGTGTAACGCAATATACTCTTAAGATATTGAAATATAATTTTATGATCATATCACCCAAGCCTGCTTTCTGGGTGTTCAGTCAGAATACAAGATAGAAAATCCCTTTGGAAGGCAACTGGTCATATAAAGATTTAGTATCAGTGTTGCATTCCTTAATTTACATATTGGACACAATTTATTATATTTTACAGTATACAATACACAATACTTACTATTGTTATATATATGTTTATATTGTTTATATACATTTTACTGTATGCCTGAATAATGGTAAGAATGTTTATTTCACATGTATCTTTAATTGAATTGAATATGTCTTTGTGGAGATTCAGCTGTTTTGAAAAAGCAAGAGGAGAAATGTGTCGGTTACAAACCAACAAAGACGATTTAACAAGAAAGATGAACAAGTCACGAAATTATACTTGACCTTTACACTCTGTCAGATTGTTACTATTGTCTTGTCGCTTGTTATTTACACCTGCTGTTATAGTAAATTTGATTTAAATAACATGTAAAATCACTACTAATGTAATAGAATAAGTAATTAAGGCAGAACTTTCACAGGCGATTGTCATGGCATTTGATTGTACACAGTGGAGAATGACAGCGAGATGAAAGAGAATAGGGCTTGACATGCACTGAGGTTGTGAGCCAGACTGATGTGAGGACATGGCATGTTTCCCAGCCCTCCAACTATCAGTGCATGCTGCAGGATATCATGTTTAACTCCATAATGTGTTCATTTTTGCTGTTGGTTCAAATGACAGCTTTTATTATTTTAATGTAGTTTATTACACATACCTATACAATTTATTGCAATCCGAACCTAACAATCTGTGATATTGGCTGAAAGGGAATATAATATCATAATTATGTTTTCATTAGTGTGTGATCACTTGAAACAAAGAATCATTATGTTTTTGTCACCTTTTAGAATTAGTGTTTTAGATCTACAGAAAGAGCAGATCCTCACATTTTTAGTGGCCACTGTAGAGAAGGTAGAGACGAGGGGTGTTCAAATCATTAGGAAAAAAAATAATTTACGTTGACTGTTAAAGCAGCTTATCCTGACCCACATTTACATTTATGCTAGTGGCCGTAGTAATTATTACGGTAGCAAAGAGGAAGTCAGGTGAAGCAGTATAAAGAGCATAGGTCCACATAGGGTGGAAGCTGAGGGTGGATGTTCGGGTCAAACAAGCACAGGACTAACACCCTGGAGATCACTCTTGCGTATATAATGTAGCTGAATTTCATAAGCAATGTAGTTATTATGAGCCCACCAGCAATGTTTTCCTAAACCTAACCAAGTAGTTCTGGTGACTAAACCTAGCAAAAACCTAACTAAACCACCAGTGTACAACCTGCTGCTGGTACACTGCACTTGTGGTGGTGTACGCCGTGTCTGGAGTCACTGTCAATCAACATATTCAGTCATAGAGGTAAATCCTAAACACTGGAACTGGACTTTAATAAAGCCTATTTTGACACCACGAGCCTAGAAATCTGAAACATAAGTTAAAAGGTAGAGGTGAGCAGATGGATGATGGCAGTGCTGTTGTAATTGGATTGCATTAGATTGTACCATTGCTCCTAATAAAGTGGCCACTGAGCTTACATAGACTATTTTTAAAATATTTTTTCCACCCAGGACAGATTTAAAAAAAGCAAACTCCCACTGTAGCCCTCTGAGCTCCAGAGCGTTATAATTATTTGAATTGCTGTTGGAAGATTACGTCAGATATCTTGAGAGATACAATCTGCAAATGTTTTTACCTAGAAAATTAAGTAAAAACATGTAAAACAAAAAGAACAACAATGTTTTTCATTGTCTAACAGTGAACAGTGACGAAGCCGCTGCTCCTAAATCTCATTTACCAACCTGAAAACGAGGCAAGTGTCTTGGGGAAGATAGCAGGTAGGGTTATAGCAGATTGATCTGTGCATACAGCTTAACTGTATTAAATCTTATAATCCCTGTAAATATCTTCAGGCAAGGCAAAGACAGCCTTTTAACATTGACTAAATTAAGTAAATAGAAGCAAATGCATTTTTTTTTTGAAAAATATATTTCTGTTTAACCCCTGTTCGTTTTATATATATATATATAGAGTTGTGTGAGTTGGCTGCTAATGAGCCTTACACATTTTGAACCAAGATATTTTGATGGTTTTGCCACCCTGCCGTTTGAGGGTAACAGTGAAGCTGGCTCTAAATGTAGAGCGTCTGTTCCCCTTTCGAACCTCTAACACCACAACAGATGGGGAGAATATGGAGCTCGGAAGGTTTTACCTCTGAGGTGGTAACAGTGAAACCACTCATTAACACTGAATTTACCACTTCGTTAGCAACGCTGCTTCCTGCGGAGAGCGACCAGCCCTGGATGTCAAATCCACTGAGCATACATTTTAAACTAAATCAGCTCTGGACAGCAAAGTGTAATCTGTTATAAGACGGAGCATACACATGTTAGATTCTCTGCTGGCTATAATCCTGTTTAATAACTCAAAGCGGTTGTATTATATAGGTTTATCCGAATAGATGTGAAATAAATGATTTATTGAATGTGTATGCGCGGAGGCATATGTTTTCTTTGTGCGGGTCTGTGTTTGTGTTTTAGACAGATTGTGTGCCTGCCAATTTGTCAGGATTCAAGTAACAACAGTCTCATGCTGGGATCTGTGTTGGCACCATCACAGAGTGATAAGACGCAATATGATCTCATTGGAGGTGTACTTTGTTCCCATGGAAATTGGTCAATTTTAGCAGACGACTGAGAACTTTATGTGGAGAAGCAGGAAGGTTTTATCCCAGAGGTACGCTCACATAATTAAGCATCCTCGCCAGGGTATTCAGAGGCTAACAGCAGGGTTTGTTGTGAATAGAGGTGGCAAAAGAGGGTGTTGGGAAATCATAATGCGGCGCAGAATAAAACCACTCTCATTTTATGGAGAATAGCCAAAAAGTCTATTTTTTTAACAGCATGTTTTTATCAAACCTGTTGTGCAACAGTGTTTAATTTTTGTAATTTGCATCTGCATTGTGTCTTGTCTTCAGATGGTTGAATACTGCACTTGAATAAAGAAATTATTATGCTTGTGATACATTGCTTACTCTACGTTGCTTGCTTGAAATGTTTTTTTGAAATATAGACTTGATTTTCTTCTCTATTTCAGAAAGCATTGCTACTATGTCTAATCTGAAGCCAAATGCACAAGAGGACAAAGACGTGGAATCTGTGTCTGACAGCCCAGGTCGTACTCTGGAGCCATTACAGAGTCACACATTCTCCCTGAAGAACAATGCTGCAGGTCTGTCCTCAGATGAACACGAAAACCCTTTAAATGGAACCCAGCCGAATCCATTTGTATACAGCAGTGTCCCTGCTGTTCCCCATGCAGGCAATTCATTGCCTTCAGGAGCACTTGTTAATGGACCAGGTTCACACCCCACCTCAGAGGTACACTGTGTCCTGAACAAAGGCTCTGTTTTATCCAACAATGTCCTGGATGCCGAGTGGCAAGCGGAGAAGGACACAAGCCCCGAGGTGTTGCCACCACCTAGTGAGCTTCAATCAGACGCTTGGAAGAACACAGCGGGGCCCGTCGTAAAAACACTGGCCACACAGCCAGGTGTCAACACGCCACTGTCTCACTCGGAGGAGAATGAGTCTAAACTGGCCTATTCCACACTGTCAGGTGACAGTGCAGAGCAAATGCACATTAGCCAACCTTTGACGAAACAGACAATGAAAACAAGATCTCGACGGGACGTAGAACGTTCAGAAAGCTCCTTGGATGATTATGATGATGCTGAAGTAATCAGATGGGATTCAGCAAGAGAGCGCGTCTTGCATGATGACAGAAGGCTGGAGACCAAAGTGATGCACCAAAGAGACGTGAAGCACAATACACATGTACGAAGCGTGTCAGGCTCTCTAGAAGAGGTGAACAACAGCTTAAATGACACATACAGGCGCTTCTGCTTCCACAGTGGTAATGAAAACGTTGACATTGCCAACAAAGATGAGTCTTTGGGTACACAATCTGATATTAAATATTCTGTTGTGCCAGTCAAAGATCTTTCCAAGAACGCAGCTTCAGACTCTGAGCGTATTTATAGCACAGTGCAGGAAGGCTGTAATGAGGGAAATGACCCTGAAGATGAAGACACTTTTAGTCCAAAAGTGGAACAGTTGAAGAGGGAAGAAGTTGAACAAGAGCCACTTTTCTTTTCGTGCACAATATGCAGTGTTAATTTCAAGGAAAAAATACATTTCCATAGACATATGATGTATCATTTAGGCAAGCATAATCAGGTGAACAGCGAGAATGTTTCGCAGCCCTTTATATGCAGGGAGTGTGGGCGTTTGTTCTGTGATAGCAGCTCCCTCCTGAGCCACATCATTATTCACCAAGACAGGCTGGAAAAACTTATGGAGGAAATCAAAGGTCTCAAAAACACTGAATTGGAAGACAGGCAGTGCCCTCAGTGTGTGTTTGACTGTAACTGCCCTAAAATCTTTGTCCAGCACGCCAAAACACATGATAATCTAAAGCACTACTATTTCTGCGAGGAGTGTAACTACATTACACTGACACAGCAGGCACTTGAAGCACACTTACATGTCACACACCGGTCTCAATGTAGGAAAGTGACTCATACTAATGATCCAAAGGAAGCAGACGGTGTTCAGCGTAAGATGGATTTTCTCACTAGCAGAGACAAAGTGGAATTGGAAAGATATTCTGAGCCGGAGCAACAACGACCACGATATGTTAATTATAAAAATGTTGTCAACCCAGCCAAAATTGCTGGGTCTAAACCAAATCGGTTGACTTTTGGAGAAACAGCCCATTTCCCCCACTGTTCTGCTAAAAAAGGGGACGTTTACATTCAGAAATCCCTTGACAAAACTGTAAATTCTCCACAGTTTAAGTGCCATGTTGGCTGCACCAAAAACATGCTCTCACCCTCGTTGTGGAGGGTCAACAGGCATGGAAAATTACTCCTACAACCAGCAGAAAAATTAGATGTGTCAACTGATCTCACCTGTGTGGAAAAAGATGCTGAAAACAATGACTGCAGGGCTTTTGGCAGCCCAAAGCAGGCAAACTGTCCTGCAACCGTCGATTTTTTACTATCAGCCAGGAATCTTAAATTAGACCAGATGTTCTATCAGGGTAGCAAGAACGACCGGGCAAGCGGGAGTTTACAAGCACAAGCAAAGCAAAAATCTCCATCAATGAGAGCAATGTCAACGCCCTTGCATAACACTATTGACAATTTGAATGTTAATGTATCGCCAAGGCTTAGCCAGAGGCTAAACAAGCAGTCTGCAGATCAGGAGTTGAAGAAAGGCTGTGAGGGCAGCAGTAACTTCAGTGATGACACCAGTGGAGCTACAGGCAGCTTCTTGGAAAGCAGCGAGAATGAAAGGAACCCGTATGCTCGGAGGCATTTCAGAAAAAGGCAGAGGTTTTCAGCCGAAGACCAAAGCCCTCATGTACTCAAGGATGAAGATGATGGAGATGAAGACTGTAGTGACATAGAGCAACTCGTAATCAAGGAGGAGCACATCGAAACTACAGTGTGTGATGATTCCCCAGGGTCGCCTTGTACGTCTACAAGTGACAGCTTTGATGTTTTCCCCTCTCCAGGGGTAGAACACAAGCCCTGTCCGTACTGCCCCGCCATGTTTGAGTCTGGTGTGGGTCTGTCTAATCATGTGCGAGGGCACCTTCACCGAGTTGGCTTGAGCTATAACGCCCGGCACATGGTCTCCCCGGAGCAAGTGGCACTGCGGGACTATCACCCACGAATCCGCAGGAGGATCCCCTGTGGCGCCAGGAAACTGAGAAAAGGTACGAGAATTTGTTCAACTGATATCGGAATCAATCACTAACACAAAGGGTTTTTATTGTAATGTCTTTACTGTATGGGAATGGCCACTTGGGGACAGTGGACTATACATATTACCTTCATGTTGATACCTGTTGGCAAACAGTTTATTTGCATATCCAGCAGTTGCTCTTTGAGCTCTGTTTTTGGTCTCTACCAACTCCAGATGTAAATATCTGGCTCTTTATCTGCTCAATGCTGCACAGTATTCACCAGCCAGTCTCTAACTTTGTCTGTCTGCTATTTGAGGCAGAGAAGGTAGTGTAAACAGTACAGTGTATTATACATTTAAGCTTGGCGTTTTCTTTCGTTTAAACTTTTATGACACACTATATCCTGTTTTACAGCTGTTAAGCCAGAAACACAAGAGGAGCACACATGTCCCCTGTGCTGCGGTTGGTTTGATACGAAGACGGGCCTCTCCAACCATGTGAGGGGACATCTGAAACGGATTGGAAGAAGTTTCACCAGCGCCAGTAAATCCCCGCTGTGCATCCTAAATGAACTCCTCCAAGACAAAACGGAGCATCGGAACATGCTGCAGGTCCTCAGCAAGAGCCAATACCCCTCAAGATCCGCTGTCCCTCCAAAGCTCATCAGCAGCAAGGACCTGGTCCTGATGAGCACGGGCATCCCAGTGAAAATCAAGCATGAGATGAGGAGTCCACATCCCATGTTGGACAGCTTTGTACCAAAACAGGAGGCAGAGGCCTTCTCTGAAAGAAAGAAGCTACCGGTAGAAGCGAAAAGAGGCAGTAAGACCTCCTCAAGCACTTTAGTTGAACTGCTGAAGATGAGACAGGAAAGTTTGGAGCTGACAGCGAGGAACAACCAGGAAGTTTATGCAAGCAGGAAGCTCTGTGATTTGACCAAAGAATACATGGAGGAGACTCAGATAACCAGTGTGGAACCGACCTGGGCTCATGGTAAGGAGACTTGATAGTATTTGATGATGCTTTAAGGGCCATTGTTGAATTTCAAGTCTCTGCAGGTTGATATTCACAGAAGGAGGTACAATAGCAAACAAGAATGGTATTCAGTAGAGTGCATACCTCTGCCAAGGCCAAATAGTCCCATTTTGTACTGACTCATAGATACCAGCCACCTAAATACACCTGCTTGTTTTTCCCACACTAACTCCTATGAATTATAAATTTGTTGAAAACAATCTTAAATCCATCTTAAAAGTGCGAATAACTTCCTGGATCCATCTCTTTATCCTGATCTGTACCAAAAGTTAACTGGGTCTGTTCTGGGCCAAGACAGATTCTCCCATCCAGTTTTTGTGGAAATCAGTTTAGTAGTTTGCGTTTAATCCTGCTGACAAACCAACAAACAACTGGACACAGGTGAAAACTTAACCTCCTTGGTGAGGGTACAAATGTACAAATGTGCAAAACATGTATTTTGCACCAACTGCTTATGTGTTGTTAATGGCAAATATCTGGGAGGTCGTCAAAATATGTGTGTAAGTTTTTATTACCTGTCTTTTTTGCACCACTTTCATGAGTCCTCGGCAAAAAGCCTCAAATGATTTGGGCTTTGGTTGTGGTCACTTGCTCTCTCTATATTTGTCAGTGAATTATCAGTAGAGTAATTGTGAACATTGGTAATTGGCAGAGAAACATATATATATATGTATGTATGTATGTAAGACCCTTAACAGTAACATTTATCCCTCTCCTCACATGGCATGATGGCACATTACATGTTTCACTTCATCAGATTAATGTAGTTAAAGTTAAAGTTGATACGAGCCTGTAATATAAAAATATGATTGCTCCAGATTTCTGTAATGCTTGATAGGACACTGTCCTCCTGTGCTGTTTAATTTGAACTGGAGATTGAAATGTTTTACCTCTGCTATCAAATATTTGGCTGTAATAAAATTTGACAATGCAAAAATAAGTGCAACTAGAATCAAACATATCTAGTTTTCCCTTTATCACATTTTTATCTTTGCTTTATTGGAGAGAAGTCCATTGTTTATTGTGTCGATACTCAAGTGCACTATTTAGTCCAGTTTACTATTTAGAACATCCAATCCTCTGATTTTCATCAATATTTTATTACATATTTTCAGTGGCTCTTTACTGCAGGTAGAAGCCGGTTAAACAATGTGAGTATAGTTCACAATCATTTGATTTGAGGGGGAAAAAACAAATAAAAAACGGCTACATTTAGATTTCAGTGCTTTTGAAGTTCATATTAAAAAGTCATGAGATCCTCTTGATGTTTAGTTGGAAGCCCATCATCCGTGTTTACACAATTTCGTTTAATGTTTGTCCAAATCAAACTTTCAGTCAGGCGCTGAAAAAGATGTTGGTAAAGATTGAGATCAGATTGCACTGAATGATATGGCACCCGACCTTATTATACTTTTACGGTGGCAGCTGTGTTATACTCACACTAAAGATAGTTTTCTGCTCTGTACTGAAAACTGATTTACAGTACAGTCTGCAGGGTGTTGATGATAATACATTTTCATCCTGAGCTGCAGTCGTACTTACACCTCAAGTCCAAGACAACTCACAAATTAGTCTTTCACGATGAAGACTATATAATCTTTAAATATCTATATTCTTTCTGTTATGATATTTTATATCTGTGGGAAGTTGTTCTCAGTCCTTCATTAAGCTAAAGTTAAAATGAAAAGTGAAATCAGATTCTTTTTAATTTCACGATTAACCACTGAACCATCCCAGTTCTGAACGTGGTGCATAGCGGTGTCGTTGCCAGCTTTCTGTCATTGGACTGAACAGTCTGTGATTTTTTTTTTCGGTGTGGTTTATGAATCCTCTGTGACTCTTGCGAGGTGGTGGTATGTGAAAATAGCCCCCCTAAAGACTCGGAATTGTGTTAAACTTCACCAGTAACACTTTTCAAACAGGGAAGTGCAAATCAGATGCTCGGAATGAAACCAGGTGGAGGAAAGCTCTGGAAGCGTGCTGGGAGTAACAGTTTTGGTTGATAATAAAATTACTGTATGAACTCAAACACTATCCGTCAATGCCTTTCTCCTTAAATACTGCACTATCTAACTTCTGATGATCTTCTATTTGAGACCTAAGTATCAGCTAAATTGTATTAAAATGAACGTCATCCAATCAAATTTTCCATTAGATCTTAAAGATTAAGTAAATGGAAAATGTAATCACATAATTTCAACCTAAATGTCTTGATCCATCTGCCTTATTCTCTTTGAGTTTAATTTCATTTTTCCATGTTTCTGTCTTTCAGAAGAATGTGATCCAGATAAGATTTGTATTCAGTGCAACGGCACCTTCCCCAGGCTTCCTGGACATTTTCGAGCCTATGCACACAGGAAGAGACTTGGCATTTTTGAAGAACTGGGTACGTTTCAGACAATATCCAAAAATAGAATGTGAATAAAAACACATGTGTCTCCTGTGCCATAAAACTGGGGTTTGAGAACAGGAATCAAGTGGCACCAACTGTGGTACCGAATTAAAGAAGAAATATTCCAAATGATGCATCGGCAGACAATAGATGAATTACTCGACATTTCTAGTCAGCACCAGTTGTCAGAAGTGAATCATAGTTTGTGTTTGGGATTTTTTTATTTATGCCATGTGTCAGTGATAACTCAATACATTCCCTCAGATAAAGCAGTGCAGTGTTTTGTCTTTTTAGGCTATGATTATAAACAGAAGAAGCCAAGACCAAGGCCTGGGCTGAAAAAGAAGATTTTACCCTCCTTGAATGCTGAGATCTACACACTCACCTGCAGGTACATTGAATACAAGGTTAGATATGTAACCATGAGGGTCTCAGTGAAGAGAGAAGTGAGGGCGCTCTCTACCCGCTTACACTTCATATGTAGCCCCGAAATGAAAGAGATGACGAGATGTACAAGGCAAAACATCAGCCAAAGCTGACCAGTTGTCATGAAGGCCTCGTGAAGCCCAGCCTGAGTTGTAAGAGGCAGTTCCACAATCATTTCCAGAAACTGTGATCTTTGAGAAAGATCCAACCTTCTCTTAGGACGTTTGATGCAGGCCTACTGCGAGTGCTGCAGATGTTCCAGGTGTGAACTCAACTTCCCCTCACTGGAATATAAGTACAACCCGTGTTGAACCTCCATGTTCTAAGACTTGCTGGGCCAGGTTTGGACAGAACCGTGCCTCAGGCTCTCCTGTCCTTTCTTGCTCTTACTTCTTACTTTGGTTTGCTTGTTGGTTTGTAAGCTGACCCTCAAGTCACCAGAGTACAAGGTAGATGTAGGTACATCTCATCCCATTATGGGCTCCTCACCCAACGCCTGAGCTACTAATGTCTGTATCAGCTCCTCCATATTTTCTCCCCATATTAACCCCAGATATGGGCCACATTGCACATTGGCCCAGATCTGGCCCACACCAGACACGGTCATTTGGATTGACTGTGTCCTATGACGGCACATGGACGGTCGACTCTTCTTGCCAAATCTGAGTCACAGGTCATCCCATGGCCACTGGTCATTTCCATTCTGGTGGGCTGTATCTGGCACAGACCTGGGCCAGCCCTGATTTATTCACTGACATGTGGCCAAGTGCCATCATTCCACTTGGTATGTCGGCCTGTTGAACATATCTGGTGAATTTTTTACATAATAAGTCTGGTCAACCAGTCAGTGAATTAACTTCAGAATTCTCTTTTCCTAATAAATTGCTGAGGCTCCCCTTCAGTAAACCTACATTACATCTCTTACTATATACGCACACAATATGAAAATATGTAACTTGGTGCTGGAGAAACCGTATTACAATCGTAACAAATACAATGAAGGACATCTTATATTCCACACTGGAAGAAGGCGGGCCAGAAACTCCAGAAACAATGACGACTTTTCCTCCTGTTTCCACAGATTCTGTGATCTAGTCTTCCAGGGGCCCCTGTCTGTCCAGGAGGACTGGATCAAGCATTTACAGAGACATCTCCTGCACACCAGGGTGCCTCACTCAGGAACAGGGATGGTCGAGGTTTTGGGTCCTCATCACAAAATGCAGATAGGCATGTCTGGTGAGCACCCAGATCCAGTTGCCTGAATTTGCACACTGTTTATATGTTTAATCAGACTGTTTATAGAAATATATGATAGTGAATCCAGACTTGATAATAGGTTTAGGTTGATGATGCGCTATATTTTATCAAAAACATTATTAGATGATATTTAATGCTATGCTTTGCCTTATCAGCTTACATCATACAACTGAAGGATTTCTTTTTTCATTACAAGCTGCTCTGGCAGTGCAGAAAAACATTGTTTTCATAGTTTGTAGTGATAAAAAAAAGTGCCTTACTATTATGACAAAGGCATTTTGTTATTATGAAAAAAATCATTATAAAATGAAAAAAAAAAAAAATCCAAATATCACAGTTTTCTTGCAATTCTTCTCACACGTAAAACTTTGTCATTATAAAAAGAAACTTTTCTCAACACCTCATCGTCTCTTTATGCGAAACTTTTCGTCAAAACGAGAGAAGTTCAAAGGAGCGTGTCACTCCCATATTGGAAAAATACATGAGCCTGAGCATTTCAATTAAGCTCCCGTCTCACTTTCTTTTTGAGCCAACATAAAATAAAAAGTGTGCTCATGGTAAGCAGTGTACACACGGCTGTCATTAGTTTGCGGATGCTTTGAAGGATTTCGCCTCTCTGTGTCTGTATCAGAGGGAGCGTCTCTCTTAATCAAAGTGACATTCAAGATGTGGCATTATGTTGGGACGGCTTGTTCTGTCATCGCTCTTCTGCTTAACCTTCAACCCTCAGTGTAATTTCTGAAAGCCCCGCTCTCATTATCGCCCCCGGTAGCATCTTTTTATGATGACAAAAACTCTATTAATAACAAGAATTATAGCAACATATTGGTCGAATTAATTTTCTCACAGTGAGAAGTTCTGGATTTTTGTCACAGGTGTGAGAACGTGTTGTAATTAGTGACATCATCAACAGTGTAAATGAACTGGTACTGAACCGGTACTGAACCGGTACTGAACCGGTACCGAACGTTTGCATGTCCACCAGCTGTTCTCCAAACTTGTTTACAACTTGTAAACTCAGTGCTTATTTTGCTGGGTAGCAGAGACTGTTCCATGTTTCCTTACAGACAGGAAAATGGCTATGCAATGTTCAAAGTCGACATACATGTTGAAGTGATGTTTGAATGTTTTTCAGGGAATGTCTCTGGAATACAGCACTTTTCCTTTGTCCCAGGACATTTCCTTTGTTTTCTTGTTCTCTGCGCACGCCATACGCAAATGTTACAGTTTGTCCTCCTTTGACCCGTCGTGGTCTTTGTCTGGTTGGATCAACTGACAAATCAGTTCACCATTTTGATAAACACTTTGTTCTTGTCTAAAGTCCTTTATTAGAAAGAAAAACATGAGTATGTGCTTTCACATCTGTATTGAATTAATATAAATGTATATATTGCTTTCAGTAAGATGGCCCATGGTAGTTTTTTACATTCAATTAAACAACTATAACGTATAAAAAAAATAGAGCTGTAGATTTACATACAACCAAGAACTATTAAGCTTTAATAATCAAATGTCACTTTAAGTATTTATGTATTTATCTTTCTCGAAAAGTACAAGTTGTTAAATTAAGAAATGTTTGTATAGAATAAATGTTGCTCCCTCTCAGGCTTGATAGTTTTCAGACAGAGCGTTAGTCATATTTTGATAAATGTTTGTACAGAAATCAGTGACACTGATTGTAAAACTTGCATGATACAAAAGTGTAAGTTCAATATACGTCCAGTGAATTATTCTTACTCAGACAAATACAGTGAAGCATTTATCAGCGATGCCATTAATGTTTTTGAAACCAACCAGAACATTCTATATTTGTTCCATGATCTCAGTATTCATCCATTATATGCTTTGTTTTTCTATATCTGTACAGAAATAGTGTGTATATAAAGATAATTATGCACATTTTGATGTCAGTGGATTACCATGTTGCTGCCTAAACACAGTAAATGGCTTAAACTCTGCTGCTCCACACTTCCTACAGCTGTTTTTTGTGTTTACTTAAGGTTCCTTCACTTCACCGTCACCATCAACATTCAGAAAAGAGAAAATGTGAATACTAGTGTCGCCATTCGAGTATCATGTGATCAATTATTGAATAACAGTCTCGTTAAAATAAAAACAAAAGATGAATTTCTGCTGTGTGTTTTGGATAAAAGTTTCATTTTGTCTTGTGCTGATGATGTAATCTATTACTGATGGTCCTGTAAATACAGTCATGTAATGTAACTAAGTACCATGTTACTTCATACTTTCACTCCACTACATTACTCTTATATTTGATGACCTTTGTTTCTAGTTACTTTTGTAGATCGTAGCTGCATCAGAGCAAAAGTAGTGAAATCGTAAATGTATATTTTTTTTTATTGGCAACTGAATTTAAACAACACTGATTATGATAATCAGGATATAAAATACAAAATATGGAACCGATAATGATTCTGGTATAGAGTCAACCCAGTACACAGTACATTCATGTAAATATATGTATAATTTTACTTTTACTTTTTATACTAAGGTACATTTATTGCCAGAAATGAACTTAAGTAAGTTTTATAACACAAACTTTAAGACTTACTGTGTCAGTGGGTGACTTTTTGAGCCGAATATCTTTACTTTGACTGAAGTAGGACTTTTGGAAACAGACAAACTTGTGAAAAATACAGATTTGTTCGGGTCAGAAGGGAGTTTAATGAAAGTTAGTGTTGCTGCTTTTATTCCAGAGCACTAACTCAACTTGCGGCAGCAGCTGTCGACCCTTTCAGTTGCTTAAATGTGCGTTATGTGATGATGGACCGTTCCCCGCCTGCACAACGCAGGCTAATGTTATCTGTTGCAGTTATTTTGGGTGAAACATTCAGAGTTCAGTGTGATTTCTGCCCCGTTATTCCCAACAGAAAGTGATTTTAAGGCTATGTGCTATTTTAAACTCCACTTTTTAGCGTCACAGGCTTTGTATTTGATGTATCCAGTGCTTGATAGCCACTTCTGGGTTTTTCTACTTACCAGTGGCAAAGGGGGCTAACCCTGCAGTTTATCTTGGGCAGTATTTAAAGCAGCGATCAAAGCTGTACAAACCAATTGTCATCATGCTTCTCCGGAGGGAATTTTGAAGTACATTAATGCTCCTTCTTTGGGAAATAATTGTGCCACTCTGTGACTTCATTAGGTCTCCTGGCTGTTTCAAAAGATGTTCTCTCTGGAGGTTGAAAGCCACATCGCTGGCAGACAGCATCCCGAGGGGCCGAATGAATAAAAAAGGAGAGATTATAATGAGATTGAGTTAGCCATGACCAGAATTGGGCTTTTCATTATTCCACTGGCTGAAGAGGGAGGGAGGGAGAGAGAGAGAGAGAGGGAGAGAGTGAGGGACAAGGCTGACATAAAGAAATGTGTTGTTGCAGGACCCTCACTCACCATCTGCCACGGGGGTCCAATGGTAGGCAGCCAATGCATGCTTATCATTGCCATGGGTATCAAAGGGGCCTCCTCTCTGGAGATTGCTCCATTAAAACTGCAAACGCCGGTCCGTGTTCGCACAACACAGAGGAAAAACCTGCTTTTAATTCACAAGTAACGCTCGCTATTGATTCGGCTAATTAAAATGGGAGGAAACATTGGAAACAAACCTTGAGTTACTTTGTGTTTTTGGTGTGTTTTGGTTGTCGGCCAGTGAAGCGTAATTTAGACTCTGAGTCGTTTTATTTGAAAAGTGAACAGTTTGTCTTGTTTTTATGACGCTGGATCCGAAAGACGTTCGCATTAAAGGGTCACTGTGTAATTTTAGGGGGAAGAGATGCAATCTCAGAATTTTAGTATTTACAGTATCAGTGAGGTAATAATACAAACTCAGAAATATATTTCAAATAAACTCAAATAAATAAGGTCCCAGAAGACTGTTTGAGGATAGAGAGGTGGCAGGGTCCGCCGCATATAAACAAAGTTAAACAGTATGAAAGTTTGTTGCCCTTTAAGATCAGTTTGTTTATTCAGTCAGACAATGAAGAGTGTTTATTTTAGTTTGTTTAGCCTTTTAAAAAAAGTAAATCAATGAAGATCTTTCTCTTCTGATTAAAACTACGTACTGCACCTTTAACGTAAAATACTTTTTTTTGTCAGCTGGTCTTGTGTTTTTTTTCTCATTCAGTGTCTTTGGCAGCAGTGATCCAGAGATCAGGACCATTGATCATGACCTGTCCTTTGGCCAGTTATTCAGAAGTGCCACAGACGGCCTGTGGGAGAAAAAGGGGGGAGAGAGAAAAAAAAAATAAAGCAGAAAAATCAATAGGTTTCCATTATCTGGTTGGGCAGTGTCACTGGTCTGTCAATGATCCTGTTACAGCGGCGGTACAAGGGTGACACAGGCCCACACTCAATCGCTGCTGACAAGAGGAAAACATGCTGACAGGCACCGGGAACAAGTTGGAACACAGATTTGCACTTCAAGCAGCCGTCCGAGGAGGTATCGTGCAAGGCCACCACGCGGCAAGGGGCGAGCCGAGTCGGGGTGGAGGGTGGAGGGGCTCTGGTGTGGAGTGGTTGTAAAGAGGGGGGGTTCCCAGCCAGCCTCCTTCTACTGTCTGACTGTCTAGCTCTCTACCACAAACGCTTTTATCCTCCCATAAATTATTCACCTCTGGATACACCAAAGGAAACTCGGCTGCACTGATTGTGGCTGAGGGGAAATTCATAAAAACCTGAAGCCCGGTCTGCATGAACCGCTCGGCCACTCCCGCATAAAAAGAAGAAAAAAAAACGTATACGCAAACCCTCTTCCTGCGGTGTTCGTGTGTGAAGCGCTGGATTATACATGAAATGATAACAGTGAGCCTTTTCTTTAGCAGGGAAATGTCATGTCATATCTCAAAATGCGATGGGGAAATGATCATTTCCATAGTTATTAACTGACTTATGAGCTTCCTGACATATTCGCTCTCATCTTACACAGAAAAACAAGAGTGTGCCCCTCATCAGTCAAGTCCAGATGGCCAGTCAAGAAATTAAGGAAGACATCAACTGTCTTCTTGAAAGAACGTGAATCAATATATTCTGACAAGGATCAAATGTGCTTCAGATGAACCTTTTGACTCCTTCCAAAACACTCTTTCTCCTCTTGTCAAGCCTCTTTATTTTGGTTTGTCTACATGCAACGATCACACATCCCCAAACTTGTGTTGTTTTTTTTATTTTTTAAATCACCTTTAGCGGCAAAATTAAAGGGGCAGTGTGTAGATTTGAAGAAGAGATTCAAACTCAGAAATGCAACATTTACGATATTAAAGAGGTAATAATACAAACTCAGAAATATGTTTTGTTCAGCTGACTGAATTGGGAGAAAAACCTTGAGTTACTTTGTGTTTTGGAGTCGTTTCATTTGAAAAAGTGAACAGCTTGTCTTGTTTTTTATGACGCTGGGTTCTGAAAAACTTTGCGTTAAAGGTGTGTGATTTTGGGGGGGAAGAAATTAAATCTCAGCATTATAATATTTACAGTATAAATTAGGTAATAATACAAACTCAGAAATATGTTGTTGAATTTTTTTTCCATAACTGAGGAAAGAAGCTGTTTTAGAGGGAAATAAGGTCCCAGAACTCTGTTTGGAGCTAGAGAGGTGGCGGGGTCCGCCACATATAAACCTGTTCCTTTAAGGTCAGTTTGTCTATTCAGTTTATTCCGTCATGAAAGTGAAGACAGCGTGTTTATTTACATTTATTTAGGATTTAAAAAATCAGTCAACGACGACCTGATTTAAAAACTTCTTCTCCAAAACTACGTACTGCGCCTTTAAATAATTTGTATTATTTATCGTCTTTGACCATAAAAACCCACAATAATATGACATAGTGATGACAATAAGCACATTTTCCACTTGCACTGTTTTCATTCAAGCTTTTTTATTGTTGTCGGGCCTTCCCTTTGGGACGTCCTGTGACGTCACACACCCCCCTCAGCTAATAAGCAGGAGGAGACGCCACCCTACATTGTTATGTTCCTTTTTCTTTTCAATTACGCACACATATGTGGAGTATTTCTCCCCTTCGCATGCAGCCCGGTCCGGGTCCATAATGACTGGGGAATTCAGGTTAATATGTTGACAAGGTTTAACAACAGCGGGTCATGTTGCACAACACGCATGGCTGCCTCCGCTCCACTCCGGCAGCTGACAGGTCCTAATCATGCGCTGCCCTAAAGGCACTCGGGGGCAAAGAGGGGTTTTTAATCACTGAATTATAGACCAGCGCCAGGCCTTCAAATTGAGACGTAATTAAAGTCAAAGTTGCAATAATTGTTTCGGCTAATTGGGCAGACAAGTGCGTCGTGGCGCGGTTACATTATCTGCCTGTAATTACCTGAGTCAGAGGGAAGAAGAAGGAGAGGGAGTGTGGAGAGGTGATGGTGCGTGAGAATCTGATTTATTTATTATTTTATCTCCACTGTTCCAGGTTTTTTTTTTTACGCGTCCATCACTTGTGTTGTGTGAGTGTGAAGCCTGTGCGCGTCACCGTGTCATTTACAGTCAGCAGATTAATAATGCAGCCGACAATATGCAGCCCGCTCTGTGACGCTTTCCTCGGAAGCGCCGCCGCACCTTTCGGCAACATCATTATTTCCTATTAATTACACGCCAAAGCGAATGCCTTTAGAAAAGAGAGCTGCAGTAGGTGTGACGGTGGGGAGGTGGAGGGAG